>PVJN01005502.1:0-82232 GCA_004026805.1 Lasiurus borealis | reverse complement strand
TCATCTTGATTGGGTTAATTTGCATATTTGCTCCTGATTGGCTGGTGGGCATGGCTTGTGGGCATGGCTTGTGGGTATATTGGAAGTACGGAAAATTTGCATATTGCTCTTTTTAAAAATATATATATTTTATTGACTTTTCAGAGAGGAAGGGAGAGGGATAGAAAGCCAGAAACATCGATGAGAAAGAGACATTGATCAGCCACCTCCTGCACGCCCCCTACTGGGGATGCGCCCACAACCAATGTACATGCCCTTGACCAGAATCAAACCTGGGATCTTTCAGTCTGAAGACCGACACTCTATCCACTGAGCCAAACCAGTTTTGGCTGCATATTGCTCTTTTATTAGATAGGATGACAGTAAATGACAAGTAGTAAAATAAGAGTATAATAATATAATGCTGGATATCATGGTTTTTATAATAGGTACATGCCACTAAAATTGGATCTAAGTAGAATTTACATTAATAAACTTCCTTCCCAATGTATTAGGAAAATTTAATATTACATATAATGTTTGTGAATCTTTTTGAAAAGTAGATCATCACAAATACATCTTTTGTATGAGTTTGAATTTCCATAGATTGTTATTTTTTCCAAAGTAGCTACTAATTTTTTTTTTCATTTCTTAAAAAAATATGTTTAATCACCTAACCAAATTGATTGTCATATATTTCTATTTCAAATGTTAGGGTGGGCAGTATCTTGTGAACATATATCTGATGCTTTCTTTATTTTTTTATTTTTTATTTTTTTTGCAGATGGTTAGTGGGATAAAACGACTTCTCAATAATTAGAATTTTGGTGTTTAGTGACCTTTTAAGATTTTTTCCTTAGCAAAAAGAAGCAACATTTTAAAAGATAGACTGAAGTAAAAATAAAATTTCACAGGCTATTTGATGAACTTCTCTGTGCAACCTACAACTATAAAAAAAGAGATATTGCCATGATTGTGTAACAATAGAAGACTTAACTGAACTATTATCAAAAAGCTTCTGCTTTTAAAATGAAGACTGAAATGAAGTATAGAGAAACGCAACTGAAAGAAAATGATTTAAGATTAAGCAATTCACAGTGTCTGTGCATTTTCTCATCTGAGAATGGTTAGGTCTCAAAGGTGAGCTCCAGGGCTGAATCTGGAAGGCTCCCCATTAGTTCCTTTGTTGACTGACTGGAGAGGCAAGAGGGTGGAGAATCTGTGTGATATGTGATCTCAGATAGGGAACAGTAGTTAACTCCATGAACCAAGTGAAGGAGAAGGGAGAGAAAAAGATGCACCCACCACAGGAAAATGTCTCCCCTCCCTGATAGCTTTCATTTTTAATGGTCCTTGGACAGGCTTTCCAGGTGGCTTAGGACTCGGCAAATGTTTAATTAAATTAAATACACGTACAGTGGTACCTCGAGATACGAGTTTAATTCATTCTATAACCTTGAGGCGTGGAAAACTATGAGACGCTCCAGTCGCGGTAAACTGGTGGGTCGTGTGCAGCCGGCCGATCTGCGCAATTACTCCTATCTCAAATGTTGCTCGTATTTCAAAGCAAAAATCGCTCGCTCGATGGCTCGTATCTCAAAAATCTCCTATGTTAGGGCACTCGTATCTCGAGGTACCACTGTATAGGTATAAATCTCTAGGGCTTAATGATGCACGCCCTTTTTGAAAGGGATTTATAACATAAGCTAAGTAGATAGCCTTCCAAACAAATGAGTCTAACAACATGTTTCAGACTTGGTTTTGATCCTGTGTCAGTTCTCTGTTACTAGTACTTTCAAGCCCTGAGAAGGCAGAAGCCATTTTGCTGGCGCTTTTGTGTCTCCTACAATGCCTTGCAGAGTGCCTTACTCAGAGCGGGTCTTGACTGAATATTTATTTGATGAATGACAGGAAAGACTTTCAGAGGTCACTTGGACCCACCCTCTCTTTAAAGACCAGGAGAATGAGACCCAGAGAGGAAAGTGACTGTCCACTGGTCACATTGCTCTGAAGATCAAAGAGCTCTGGCTGTGACCCAGATTTCCGAACTCATGTTCCAGTGCTCTTTCTGTTAAACCTTCGGAAGGTAAACAGAGACGCTGGCCAGATATTTTTCAAATTGCCCATGGAAAGCGGTCCGAATGGCAGGTGCAACCACCGGACGTGGTTCCTCGATCTGTTCAGTTGTATTTACTTTGCAATGTGTTTGCTTTCCAAACAAGAGAGGCCAGCTCCATTAGGTAAATGACTAATCCATTAAAGTGGAATCTCAATAAATGAAGTGGCATCTTAATGCTGTGTGCTGTTATGGGGTGGGGAAAGGAAAGTCAGGGAAAGAGAAGAAGGACTCAGGAAGAAACACCTAATATAGCGGTTTTCTGTTGTTGCTATTTTTAAACAAAACAACTGTTTTTCACAGAGATTTAAAAACCATGCTATGGTGTATCTTGAGGCCAAATGATTTTTACAATCTTTCTTGTCAATAAATTTGATCATTTTTTTTGAACAATGTAATAAACTGTAATCCTATCTAATAAAAGGGGAATATGCTAATTGATCATCATGCTCTCACAAAGATGGCGGCGCCAACAGCCACAAGATGGCGGCACTCAGTCTTCTTAGCCCCACTGGATGGTAGGCATGAGGCACAGCTGAGCCCACCCCCAGGCAAGTCTGGCCAGTCTGTAGGCCCACCTCCAGAGTCTCCCAGTCCCCTCAGCCCCTCAGCCATCCAGGGCTGGCCTAAGGTGCAGGCAAACCTCGAGTGGAAGCTGCCCAGCCACCCAGGGCCGCCTGAGGCTCAGATAACCAGGGCCAGTCAAGGCTTGCACTGCCAGCAGTGGCAGCAGCAGAGGTGTGGTGGGGCATTGCCTTCCCCTCATCACTGGGTCGTCTCCCTCCCCAGAGAGCTCCTGGACTGTGAGAGGGGGAAATCTGGGCTGTGGATCCCCCCTCGAGTGCATGAATTTTCATGCATCAGGCCTCTAGTAATAAATAAATGAATAGATGATGCTCAACCACTGAGCCACACTTGCTGGGCTCACCCATATATTCTTTAGAAGAAATAAAAAGCCCAAATAAATAGTTTAAAACCTGAACCACCCGCCCAAGTGAGGCCCAGTGGCCCAGTCTCAATGGTCTCTGCAAGACTCAGCTGCCGGCCATGCCCAACATCAGCAGTACTAGCGACAATAGCATTTGCCAATAAGGAGGGAATATGCTAATTGACTGCCATGCCCTCAAAGATAGCGGCACCCACAGCCAATAGGGAGGGAATATGCTAATTTACTGCCTCTCTCTCAAATATGGCAGCACTACAGCCGATAAAGAAGGAATATGCTAATTGACTGCCCCAACCTCAAATATGGTGGCATTCACAGCCAATAAGGAGGGCCTATACTAATTGACTGCCATGTCCTCAAAGATGGCAGCACCCACAGCCAATAAGGAAGGACTATGCTAATTGACTGCCATGCCCTTAAAGATGACAGTGCCCACAGCCACAAGATGGTGTCACCCAGTTCCCTCAGTCTTGCGTGGACAGCAGGCATGCTACAAGGCCAGACCTGCCCCTAGGCACCTGCCTCCAGAGTCCCCCCAGTCCCCTCAGCCCTACAGTCGCCCAGGGCTGGCCCAAAGTGCAGGCAAGCCTTGGATGGCAGCTGCCCAGACACCTAGGGCTGGCCTAGAAGTGCCGACAATCCTTGGATGGTGACTGCCCAGCCACCTAGGGCAGCCTGAGGATCAGGTAACCAGGGCTGGCTGAGGCTTGCACTGCCAGCAGTGGCAGCAGCAGAGGCATTGCCTTCCCCTGATCACCAGGTCGCCTCCCACTCCTGAGGGCTCCTGGACTGTGAGAGGGGGCAGGCGGGGCCGAGGGACCCCCTCTTCCAGTGCATAAATTTTCATGCACCAGGCCTCTAGTTTTGTTTATAAAAGTAAGCAGTGACCATATCTTTCTCACATCCCTCTCTACTCTGTAACTTTAGCCACAATCTATCACTCACCTGCCTACTCTAGTATATTGATTGCATTGATGGCCTTGCTCTATCTGTGCCCTTTGCAAAGTGACATTGCAGATCTTTCCTTTAAGAGGTGGAATTTATTTCCGCTTTCCCAGGATTTAGGCTTTCCTTGTGACTTGCTTTAGCCAATAGAACGTGGTGGCCACAACACTGTGCCAGCTATAAGCTCAGTTCTCAAAAGATCTACACTTCTCTCTGAGAGCCCCGCCTCCACCACAGGAACCCTTCTTTGCTAACTGATGGAGAATAAAAAAGTATAAGGAGAAGAGCCAGGGTGCCCCCAAAATAGCAGCAGCAGAGCTGTTGGCAGATGAATGTGGGGGTTCAGCCAAGACCAGAATGACCCGGCGGAACCCAGTCTAGGTTGCCAAGTTTCAGAATCACGAGAGAACGAAATAATTATTTTTTATGCTTTACACTTTGGGTTGTTTTTTTTTTAAGTGGTAAAAACTAACTAATGCACCTACCATGGGATAAACATATGATCCAAAATCCTCCCGATTACTACTTACATTAAGGATTCTGTCCATTTTGTATCTACAAAGCAGAGGTTCAGCTAGTGGACTTGCCTAGTGTAACACAGCAAATAGGTGACAAAGCTGGGATTCCAACTGATTCCAGGGTTTGGGCTCTTGTGATCGTACTCCCGACGATGTCTGATCATCTCAGGTTGGTTTGCTACTCCCCTCTTCATCTCTAAACACAACCCCAACCTCTCCTAGACACACACACACACACACACACACACACACACACACACACACACAGAGTACAAAACACTTGGCACTTGAAGTTCAAGCCCACCAGGAAGCAGCAGTTAACAAGGATGCTGAGGGGGTACCATCATGTAACTTGACAGCCTCAGTGATTGATCTCATTCCAGATCGCACGGGTAACGCTTTAGAGCACGCAAGACTGAAGTTCAAACCCACCAGGCAATAAGCTACTGTAGGAAAGTGTGCCTGTTGGAAACTTTCTATGAAAATGTGTGGTACTTCCTCCCCAGAAATATTAATGAACATTGTGTCGAGTGTAGGCATTGGATAGGAGTAATGTTTCCTTGGACACTCTACATCCGACACGCTGCTGGGTCTGCCAAGGCTCCAGTCCTTTTTATAAGCACCATTTTGGGCCTCCCAGATTTAATGAAAGATTGATTTTTTTTTCTTTTCCTGCACCGGGATAAACCTCAGGAAACGGTGATTTAATTCACCACACAAAAGCATAAAAGGCCTCCTGAAAATTAAAAGAAGTCTTCACACGCTGAAAAGCAGGTTCGCTCACAGTAATAGACCACTTTATCTTTTTAAGGCGATAGAACTTTGCTAATTCTCGCTAACGACAGAGGAGGCCCATTGTAGACGAACCAATTTTACTGATTACTGAATCGTATAAAATATTCCGAGAAGGAAATGAAATCTTGGTCATTCAGGACCCTGTTGCAGCTCCGTGTGTCTTGCTGAGAAATAGGCACCACCGCTGTTTTAATTGGGAGGAGAATCAGGTTTGCAGTTTACTGAACTGAGATAATCACAAATATCATCCGAACCCAAACCTACATTTCAACCGCTATTAAAAGAAGAGACTTTCAGGTGATATACCCAGTAGATCTCATGGGGCACATCGGCAACTCACCGAGTTCAAGGGAAGTGTTTTTAGAGAGGTGTTTAAATTTTCAAGCCATTAGGGGGAAAAGGGTTCCAGTTATACTTGAAAGAGTTTATTCATCTGGCAAAATCTGACCCAGAAATTTACTGCCGCAATGTACACTTAGAATTCAGGATTAAAACAGCATTGGATGTGCCAGGTCAAAACCAAGATGTGGAGTTAGAATACACACCTGACTCAAAGGCCATGTGATGAAGACAAAGATGTTGAAAAGTGGAGGGTAGTTAAAATATTTAAGTAAACTGCATTTGTTCATAAAATAAAGACAATAGCCGAAACTGGTTTGGCTCAGTGGATGGAGCGCTGGCCTGTGGACTGAGCGGTCCTGGGTTCGATTCTGGTCAAGGGCATGTACCTTGGTTGCAGGCACATTCTCGGTAGGGAGTGTGCAGGAGGCAGCTGATCAATGTCTCTGTCTCATCGATGTTTCTGGCTCTCTATCCTTTTCCTTTTCTCTCTGTAAAAGGTCAATAGAATATATTAAAATAAAATAAAATAAAATAAAATAAAATAAAATAAAATAAAATAAAGAAAATAAAATGCTTGGAAAAAAATATAGAAGTTCCTAAAATACAACTTCAGAGCATTTCCATTGTGGCAACTGGGAGGTAATACTATCAGAGAAACTGTCTGGCGTTTGATAGAGAATCAGTTCTTACTCTGTTTCCCGGGTCACCAGCAACATTTCTGAACTTTTATGCCAACATAAGGCATCACCAGAATTGGCAAGAATTCTAAACACATTATTCCAAAGTTAATGTGTGTGTATATATATGTATGTATATATATATATATATATGTATATATATATATATATATATATATATATATATATTTACAGTTCAAATTTCTTCTTTGAAAAACAGATTCATCATGTAAATGAGAGGCAGTTGTAGCTGGATCTCCAAGTACAATATTAATATGACAAGAGTTGAACACCTACCATGTGAGGAAGGCGTTGCTAGAAGCTTTGCCTGTATGGCTCTCTAAATGTTCATGTCAACACCATTAGACAAGGACTTACACATTGAAGCAGAGAGAAGTGAGAAGACCCCATGCTGGTTAATGGTGGCACTGGGACTTGGACTGGGACAGGGAGGCTCACTCTGAACTTGGGCCGCTGTTGCTTTGATGCCATTACAAGGTGCAGCTGTCCATCTAAACTTCTGCAGAAAAAAATCATTTGAAATCTGTTACAAACATAATGCTACCTGCAAAAAAAATATCATCTTATTTACTAATATGTCCACGAAAAGTTCAAATTTGAATGAAACTCCTCAAATGATTAGTTTTTTTGTTTTCTTGACCCTTCTATGGAGCCCCTGCTGATAACTTTACCTTTAGTCACTTCAAGTTACCATATTGGAAAAAAATGGGGACAAATTCAGCTAATTAAGATATATTGCTTGACTTTTCACAGAGCCTGCCAAGGGTGTGAACCGAGCTGCCAAATTGGTTCATGTTGTTTTAGTACAATGAGTCTGCAACATCTGGGTCCAGTATTACACAATGATCAGTGTAAAGATGTCAGGAGTAGTTACAGAAGTCTTCTCATGTCCTATTATTAGGTTGCTCTAGCCCAGAACATCTATGATATTCAGACAGACAGACTTTTTCGAAGTGATTTTCAACGAGTGAAGTTATTGCCAGGAGAGTTTCTGGATTTGACCATGGAAAGTTGCATATCCTTTTAGTATTTCAGTCCTTCTAGGTAATGTTGGACTATAAAAAGGATCGAGATTAAGGTCCAGGTGTCGAATTTTTTAATAATGCAGTGGGAGAAAGAAGCACGAAAATATGCGCTGCAAAATAGGACCATTCATAAGTGGGAAATGAGTAGGGTCTGTAGATGTTCAGAGAAAGAAGGACTCTAAGAGGACTCATATAGGAGATGAGAGTTTGGAGATGTGTGTGTGGGTTTGGGAAGTTACAAAGGCAATTATATTGTTCGTTTTTCTAAAATAATTAGATACTGAAATAGGTATATCATGAATATAACAGAAAACTCTTGAAAATTGGAAGTGGATTACAGTGGTACCTCAAGATATGAGTTTAATTCATTCCGTAACCTTGGACACATGGGAAACTATGAGACACTCAAGTCGCGGTAAACTGGTGGGTCGTGTGTAGCCAGCCAATCCTCGCGATTACTCGTATCTCAACTGTTGCTCTTATTTCAAAGCAAAAATAGCTCACTCGATGGCTCGTATCTCAAAAATCTCGTATGTTAGGGCACTCATATCTCGAGGTACCACTGTATATTTATTTCTATTTTGGTACAGTACCCAGCACATAGTAGGGCATTCAATAAATGAACGTTATGTGGATTTTGAACTACAAAATATTTAATGTGTTTGGAGTTAACATTTCTTAGAGTGTTGACCTTAAACTAGATGTTTTACAGATTTTTTTCTTTGAAACGGGGTTGGCTGGAATGTAACATTTTTCAAAACAATGGCTGCATGAAAAACAACAAAAATACAAATGTTGATCAATTTCGTTTTCAGTTTGTCCATGTTAAACCCTTCTTTGTGGAATGTTCTGCGATCCTCTTTCTTTGGTATCTTCTTCTCCCAGTTTCTGTCAAGCATTCATATGGCTTTGGTCAAAATAAGACTAGTATTTCCTGAATCATTTGACATTCAGCTGTTGCTGAAGATGTTAAATCTACAAGCAAACCTGCTAATCGTTGGCAACAAAGCAGCTTAATCCTGGCTGCCAGTGATTTGTTTTGGAGCCTTTGGAGCAACAGAGAGATTCAAGTTTATAAAAAAAAAGGGGGTAAATAGTCGGTTAGAGATTAGAAGGGAAAAAAGGAAAAGACCTTTTTTCCTCCCCAGACCACACACTGACAGGGGATCTTCCTTGAGCAATTGTTCCAGAATGTCTCACGTTTCTGTCCCCTCTCCTCCCCTTGGCTGCGCTGGCCACTCCTCCCACTTTTTCAGCCTCAGAGGGCTTGATGGACACTTGTCACCACTGATTGAGAGAAAAAGATGCCTCAGGGAGAAGGGAGAAGGGAGGGGAAGCAGCCTCCATAAAAGCCGCGGTGGTCAAAAGATGATTCCTTTTTTCTGCCTGTGTTTTGTCTCTCTAAATTATTCAAATCTGGGTGGCATCTAGGATAACTGGCATTTTGACACAGCTTAAGGGATTGTCTCAGTAACGCCATTGAATGGGAGCTGCCAACGTTTTAAAAAAATGTATAAAGAGATCTTGGGTATAATCTGCTATGTCAACAAACGAAAGGCAGCTTCATGCAAAGACCTTAAATGTGTTTGACCAATGATATTCATTTTTGACTTATTATTTTGGTCCATCCATCTATATGAGTAATCTTTGTTAGATTAAAAAAGGAAAAAAAGCTCTTACTTAGATTTCTTTAAAGAATATGGATAATAGCTTGGTGGCTATTGCTTGCTTATTCAGCCAGGGCAGCTGGTTGAGAAGGTAGATGTGAAACTATCTAGGCCAGAAAAGGTTTGCCTTTGTGAGAAATATCTTGAGGGTGGGGATGTGCAAGGAGCATTGGGCTGAGGTTAAGGTGACTTGGCTGTGGCCGCAGATATGCCACTGCCAATTGGATAAGCCATCATGGAGTACTCTGGGACATATTTTCGCCACCACAACTACTCACCCTGTCTGGGAATGAGGCAGTAGACAAAAGGTCCCCACCTCCTTCCAGCTTTAGAATCAGGTAATTATTGATATATTATTTTATTTTATTTTTTAGTAATATTTTCCCCTTCATAGTCTTTTGTGGATGGAAATAGAATGACATTTTAAAACTTTAGTTCAGTTTGAAACCATTTACTAGTGTCTCGTGTGGCAGGCACTGTGCATCACAGTGTGTGTGTTTGGGGTGGGGGCAGATACAAAGATGAATCTCCTGATTCCTATTCTTAAGGACTTGGCCATTTCACTTCTGTTGTTGACTTACTTTCTTATTTCCTGCTAATAAGATACTCTGAGTGTAGGTTTGCTGGATTTAACAAATAAAAGCCTGGGATGTCCAGATAAATGTGAAATTTAGAAAACAAAAAATAATGACTGAAATATTTGAGACATACTTAGACTAAAATATTATTTGTTGTTTATCTTAAATTCACATTTAACTGGTCACCTTGCATGTTACCTGGCTACCCTAAATGAAATAAAACCTGAGCTTTTCCTGCAGATGTCAGGAACATTCTGCTCTTATTAGATTCTTTTAGCCTTGAGTAAAACTGAATCCAAGAGAAAAACTGATATAAAATATATTTTTATATCTAGTAGGATTTGTTTATTAGTGATTTTAACAAATATGTCTTGAGGGCCTACTTTGTGCTAGGAACTAGGCTAAGTTCTAGGGTTATAAGGGGAATAAAATAGAGACAGCCCACTCTCTCAAGAAGGTTATGGTCTACCGGGAGGGACATTTGAAATGTAATCATCTATACTAATAAAAGGGTAATATGCTAATTAGACCAAGAAACCTTCTGGACAAAGCCATGGTGGTGGGGCCAAGGCAGAGGCGTGGTTAGGGGCAATCAGGCCAGGAGGGGAAGGCAGTTGGGGGTGATCAGGCCACCTGGAGTGGGGAGGAATGGGGGGTAAGCAGGCTGGCAGGGGAGCTAGTTGGGGGCAAAAAAGCTGGTGGGGGGGTGCAGTTGGGGCCAAAAAGGCCAGTGGGAATGGAGTTGGGGGTGACCAGGCTGGCAGACAGAGTGGTTAGGAGCAATCAGGCGGCAGGCAGGCAAGCAGTTAGGAGCCAGTGGTCCCAGATTTCAAGAAGGATGTCTGACTGCTAGTTTAGGCCCAATCCAGGGAAATGTCTGAGGGGTCCCAGATTGGAGAGGGTGCAGGCTGTGCTGAGGGGACACCCCCATGCATGAACTTCATGCACCAGGTCACTAGTATTTAATAAATACTTAATTCCATTTGTCATAAGGCCCATGAAGGAAAATAAAGGGTGCAATGAAAATGTTAACAGAGGTGCCTAATTTCATTTTAAGGATTGGAGCAAGCATCTTTGAGGAAGTGACAATGAACTGGAGACAACTGGGTTTAGAGGAGAATCTGGACAGAGGAGCCACTAAGAAGGATTTGTGTGTGTGTGTGTGTGTGTGTGTGTGTGTATGTGTGTGTGTGTGTGTGTGTTTTGTATTCATGGGGGAATAGGTTCAAATACAAGGGATATTAGAACTAACAAGTGGGTCAATTTTTTTTTATATACATACAAGAGCAACCATTAGCTCAGAATGAATCACATTTCTAGTGTTGCCCAAAACCATAGCAAAAGCTCAGATTAGAAGGAAGGAGGTGAGACAGAAAATTGTCTTAGTTCCTTTGCCAAGATCCCAGTGAGTCTGTCTGTTCTTGTTGCTCAGAGGCCATGACCTATGAACCCAAGCACAAGTTGGGAACTCTCCCATCAAGAGGTTATTTCAACGCCATTTTACCACTTTGGAATGGTGGGTGGTGCATTAGTTTGCTAGAGCTGCCATAACAAAGGACCACAGACTAGGTCTCTTACTTTTTAAAAAAATATATATTTTATTTATTTTTTTACAGAGGGGGAGGGAGAGAGATAGAAAGTCAGAAACATCGATGAGAGAGAGACATCGATCAGCCGCCTCCTGCACGCCCCACAGTGGAGATGTGCCCACAAGCAAGGTACATGCCCCCAACCGGAATCGAACCTGGGACCTTTCAGTCTGCAAGCCGACGCTCTATCCACTGAGCCAAACCGGTCTCGGCTAGGTCTCTTACTTAAATAACACTTTAATTAAACAGTAACAGTTCTGGAGGCTAAAAGTTCAAGACAAAGTTGTCGGCAGGGTTCGTTTCTCCTGAAGCCACCTTCCTTGGCTTGTAGATGGCCATCTTCTCCCCGTGTTTTTCTTATGGTTTTACCTCTGTGTGCTTGTATGTTTCTGTACAAATTTCTTCTTATAAAAACACCATTATATTGGATTATAGCCAATATAATGATCTTATGATCTTATGTAACTTAATCATCTCTTTTAAAGACCTTCTCTAAATACAGTTACATTCTAACATAATGTGGGTTAGGACTTCCACGTATGAATTTGGGGCTTGGGGAGAAACAATTCAGCCCATAGCACATGGCTCGGAAGAACTAAGTCTCTCTGTTACCCCCTCTCATAGAGGGAGGCTGTTGAGATAGTTATCTTCTTACAACATTTAGAAATGTCCAGTGGAGACAGTCCCAACCAATATGTCCAAAAACTCTACTTTCCACTTTCCCATTTGAGTCCTGTGTTCCAAGGCTTGGACATTTTCACCTTACTTCAGAGTGTACATGCGGACTTCAGCTTTGTGGTAGGTGGAGATTGGTTGGAGGGAGCAGTTATTTAGGCAGTTAAATGGTTATCTTACTCTCTGCACCACCTACACTTAAATCCAGACCCTTAGGCAAGACCTAAAGGACATTGGTTCTAGACGCTCATCCAGAATGACTGCCTTTCATGGGCAGTGCTTAGATGTAAGAGAGAACACATTCAACGACACCAGGGAGATGCAGTCAGCAAAACTTAGTCTCAAACCTATTGCAGGCATCACAGAACAAATAATTTGTTTCTTTGACAACATTTAAAACATTATAAGAAAAAGAATAAAGGAAGGGCTTATTACAAAGCTAAGGAAATCAGAACAGTGTGGTATTGTTATAAGGTCAGACAGATAGATAAGTGGTACAGAATAGAGTACGGAAATAGAGGCCACCATATGGTCAGTGTTCCCAAGGAATTTATGAAGAAAAAGTAACAAATAGTTACCTGTATGGAAAAAAATAAATATATAATATATAATAAACCCCGCCTCACACCGTGCACAAAATTCAATTCCAAATGAACCAAATGCTTAATTGTAAGAGTTAAAACTATTCTATTTCCAGCCCGGCCTGTGTGGCTCAATGGTTGAATGTCAACCTATGAAGCAAGAGGTCGCTGTTCCATTCCCAGTCAGAGCACATGTGTGAGGTGTGTAGGAGGCAGCCAATCAACAATTCTCTCTCATTCTTGATGTTTCTATCTCTCTCTTCCTCTCCTTTCTTCTTGAAATCAACAACGATATATTTTTTAAAAAAGAAAGAATTAAAAAAAAACTATTGCATTTCCAGAAGAAAATGTGGTTGATGGCAGATCTCTGTTCCTCGCTAGCTGCTGGCTAGACTCTCCATTCCTCAGCACATGGGCATCTTCATGGGTGTTGGACAGCTGACTTCTCTCTCAGAGCAGAAAGAAAACCCAAGAAAGAAACCAGTTTTCACAGCTTTATCTTAGTAGTGACATGCTACTATGGGTTGCATTATATTACCACCCAAAATTTGCTGATTAAAATTCTAATTCCCAATGTGACCATATTTGGAGATAGGGTTTTTAGGATGCAATTAAAGTTAAATGAAGTTATAAGGCAGGGGTCTTAATTCAATGGGATGGTGTCTTTAGAAGAAAGGAAAAAGAGAAAGATTGCTCCCCACACTCATGCACCAAGGAAAGGCCGTGCTTTTACATAGTGAGTGGCAGCCACCTACAAGCCACCAAGAAAACCATCATGGGAATCCAATTATGTTGTCCTCCTGATCTCGAATTCCTAGCCTCCAGAACTATGAGAAAATTAATTTCTGTTGTTTAAGCCACTCAGTCTGTGCTATTTTGTTATGGCAGCTAGAGTTGACTAATACACATACCACTGCCTTTGCTACACGTTATTAGTCTCACAAACCAACCCCAAACCACTGTGGGAGAAGCTTACACAAGCTTCTGAATTCTACGAAGTAGGAAACATGGAGACCATCTTAAGGCTGACTGCTATAGCTTCTATCCAAAATATAGAAACAACTGGCTAAAACAAATAGTAAGAAGACAGACACCCCAATAAAAATGGGCAAAAAATTTGAACAGACACTTGATAAAAGAAGATCTATAGTTGGCTAATAAGCACATGGAAATAAGCTCAGTCATTAGGGAAATACTAAATTAAAACTACAATAACATACTACTATGTACTCACTAGTATGTCTAGAGTAAAAAGATTGACAATACTAAAAGTTGGTGAAACATTGAAACTGTCATATATTGTTAGTCACTTTGGGAGACTTTTGGCAATTCTCTTATAAAGTTAAACACATACCTTCCATATAACCTGCAAATCTCATTCTTAAATATTATCTAAGGTATATGTTCATACAAAGACTGTATGCAAATATTCCTAGAAGTATTATTCCTAAAATCCAAAATCTAGAAATAAACAGGTCATTCACTGATGAATGAATTAAAAACCTGGTGTATCTATACTGTGAAATACTTCTCAGCAATAAAAAAGACTAAATTAGCCAAGACCGGTTTGGCTCAGTGGATAGAGCGTCAGCTTGCAGACTGAAAGGTCCCAGGTTTGATTCCGGTTGGGGGCATGTACCTTGCTTGCGGGCACATCTCCACTGTGGGGCGTGCAGGAGGCGGCTGATCGATGTCTCTCTCTCATCGATGTTTCTGACTTTCTATCTCTCTCCCTTCCTCTCTGTAAAAAATCAATAAAATCTATATTTTTAAAAAAGACTAAATTGTTAATATGCACAACCACGTGGATCAATCTCAAAAATAGGATGTGAAGTGAAAAAAAATCAAATACAAAAGACATTTCACTCTATTGCCAAAGAAAAGGAAACGAAAGGACCGGTCCATCTTGACTAAATCAGTTGGAAGCATTAACAGTCAATTGGGACTCGGATAAAAAGAATTTCACTTTGTTTCTATTAAAATGAGGAGATGAGAAAAAGGGGTGTGTGTGTGGAAACTCTCCCCTGGAGGATAATTCTCCCTTACTTTAAGAGCTGAGGGCTTTTCTAACGAGAACACTAAGCCCATTTTACATCACACAGAATCCGGCATCGCCACCTGCTTCGAGGGAGGGTGATGGAGCAAAAACAACAAACGTGAATGCGAGAAGTCACCCCCAAATGGGCCTGCGTGAAGATTTAAGTGAGAAAGTAAACACACCTCTTCTTTTGCAAAAACATGGGTGCAGAGTGGAATGGCTATTGTTCTGAATGATTTCCTAAATCAATTGTCCAAGAAAAAATGTGTCTAAGATAGACTAAAACAATTGCTCTCTAGGAAAAAATTAATCATTTTTCATTTCCCTTTATCATCATTTCATTCTGTCCTCTGTTACGTTTTTCTTTAAGTCATCATTGTAAAAACAAATGTGTTGCAGGCCTGAAAGTTGTTGATTATGGGGCAGAAAAACACGTCGTGGTTTATATAAACGTAGCAATTCCCTAGATTAGCATTTCACGGTACAGTGCCCACCAAAGAAAGCAACCTGTGTCTTTCCCCGAAAAAAAAAAAGTGTGAGTGGGTGGGGGAGGCTCAAAGGGGTGTGTGTGGGGAGTCATCAGCCCCAGCGTGGAATCAGATAAAGCTAGAGGCTTGGTATTAGCGTGTTCGCTTTGTCTAAGTCCTAGCATCTTCAATGGACCAGCCCTCTCTTCATTTGTCAGCCCAGCGCACCTTTTGTGCAAATAATTTCCCATTGGTATTACCCAGAGCTTGGACTCGGTAGCCGACTAGCCTCTTGGCTTGCAGCATTATTTCCAGCAAGCTTGCTACATCTGCAATAAATCCTGCAGGGTTTAGGGGGGTGGGACTGAGGACGTGTGAGTGACAGGATGAGGTGATAAGCTGAAACAGAAGCTTTTCCACGCTGACCCGATGTGGCCTCGGAGATCTGATTTGATCAAGTTTTGCCAGCTGTCTCCTCCTGGAGTTCAAGCGAGTTAAAGATGAAGCCCACGAGCAATTCCTTCCTTCTCTGTTCAGCTTGCCTCTGAGTACCAGGGAGGGAAATCTCTCTGTGTTCTTGGCTTTTGATGTCGTCCTGGTGGAAGGGAACGCTGGATATTGAGGAGATGCCTCAGCTGCGCCGAGGACCTGTTTTAAATGATAGGCCCCTGTTTTAAATGATAGACCTGTTTTAAATGAAAACGCAGGTTCTGGCTTCAGACAGCAGTGCCAGGCCATGTTCAGGTGACAGAGCAGGAAGTGTGGCTTAATCGAAATTTCTCAGGGTTACGACGAGCTTTTCAAAGCGGAGTTGTTTTTAAGGGAGACCAAATCCAACGCTGTCATGTTTATATAAAGTTTTCTCCTCTTGGCTGTTGTTTTTCTCTTTTCTTTTATCCAGAAAAGCTTCGCTTGGAAGTGGTGTCTGTTTATCAGCGACGGCTGTTATGTCTGTGTGTGTGCATGCGTTTGAACATAAGCAGGAAGGGAGGCAGTGTGGCTTCTGAAAAGCCTATTGCATGAGAACCTGTGCAATGGCTGAGATGTTTTCCTTCGGTGCTTGGGATTTCAGGGTCCCTTGCCAGGACTCGGTAGTCAGAATAGTCTGGGTCAGCGGTTCTCAACCTTTTTTTTTTAATGCTGTGACCTTTTAATACAGTTCCTCATGTTGTGGTGACCCCCAATCATAAAATGATTTTCGTTGCTACTTCATAACTGTAATTTTGCTACTGTTATGAATCATAATGTAAATATCTGTGTTTTCTGATGGTCTCAGGCTCTACAGCAGCAGTTCTCAACTTGTGAGTCGCGACCCACAGGTTGAAAACTGCTAGCAAGGTCGTCTAAGACCATCAGAAAACAGACATTTACATTATGATTCATTAACAGTAGCAAAATTACAGTTATGAAGTAGCAACGAAAATAATTTTAAGATTGGGGTCACCACAACATGAGGAACTGTATTAAAAGGTCACAGCATTAAAAAAGGTTGAGAACCACTGGTCTGGGTTATGCCTCGAAAAGAGATCTCTCTAAAATGCCAGTGATTTGCAACAACACAGGTTTATTTGTTAGCCATGTTATGAGTCTGCTATGGATTGAATGTTTGTGTCCTCTCAATCCACCTCAAATCCATCACATTGGGGGTTCAGGCTCTAACCCCCTATGTGTTGTATTGGATGTAGTTAGGTGTGGATGAGGTTGAGAGGGTGGGATTTCAATGATAAAATTAGTGACCTTGTAAGGAGAGGAAGAGACCAGAGCTCATTCTGTCTTTGCCATGAGAGAATACAACCAGGAGACAGCCAGCTGCAAACCAGGAAGAGAACTCTAACCAGACATTGAATATGCTTTGATCTTGGACTTTCCAACCTCTGGAACTGTGAGAAATAAATGTTTATTGTTAAAGGCACCCAGTCTCTGGTATTTATTCTAGCAGCTTGAGCTGATGACTAAGACGGTGTCCATCATGGATCAGCCCTGCTCTGTGCTGGCAACACATGTGGATGGCACAGCCTCTGTCCCAGAGCTAACTTTACATCAGTTGGGGGCGGGGGAAGGTAAACATTCCACAGGCAGGAAACCAGACTGCTTGGAGGCGCCACAGACGACCTCTAGCAGGCCTCAGTTTCCCCATGTGAAACACAAGGGAGTCTCCGGTTTTATTCAGTGGCAGCACTTCTGACTATGAAGACCTGATGGAGATACTCCTGTGCAGAGAAGCTCCAGGACCGTCAGAACACGCTGATGAATGTGAAATTCCAACTTGACTGGCTGAAAGGTACAAGTGTCACAGCTGAATAGTAATGTGAAAAAGGAAACACATACACACACACACAGAGAACCCAGGAGAAACTTCTCAAATATTACCCTTCATTTCAAATAAGAAATAATGTTCCTTCCTTCAAGAATAATAAAAGTCACTTTTCAATTTTTTTAATGTATTTTATTGATTTTTTACAGAGAGGAAGAGAGAGAGAGAGAAAGAGAGAGAGAGACATCGATGAGAGAGACATCGATCAGCTGCCTCCCACACACCTCCTACTGGGGATGTGCAACCAAGCTACATGCCCTTGACGGGAATTGAACCTGGGACCCCCTCAGTCCGCAGGCCAACGCTCTATCCACTGAGCCAAACCAGTCTCGGCTCAATCTTTTTTATGTGTGTGAAATATAACACTTACAGAAAAAATATGAAAAAGTGGGTGTACAGCTTAATGATTGTAAAGGGTACATGCGCAACTGCCACCCAGTTCTAATGTCCCTTCCCAATAACAGTGCTTCATTTGCCTCTCAAAGATAAATCCTATTAAACAATAAAGAATTTTTTTAAAAGTTATTTTAAACAAAGATAACCCATAAAAGCTGTCTTAATGATGACTCAGAAGTTCCCAATGGTACAACAACCAAAATTTATCCATTTGTTTTCTTTTGGTTAGAGCTTTCTTTGTGTCTTGTAAAATATGTGAACCTTAAGCTTGCATAGGTAGTTCAGATTCTGATACCTTGTGAACTATGCTGCCATTGAGTTCTGTATAAGGCATCTTCTATTATTCTTTTCTTTTAAAAAGCATTTTGGCTACCTGGAGGAAGAAAAGTGTTTTTATTTGTTTGTTGTTTGGCAAAAAGATGAATTTACCTTTATTTTAACTTCAGGACTTTCTGTTGGTTTTAGTTTTGATCATTGAATTCACAAGGAAATAGTACTAATCATTTAAACAGAAAATAGAAATCAGTCTTCAAGGATGTACAAATGCCATTAAAATTCAGCTAAGTTCTTAAAGTTGAAATCTCTTTTCAGGAGATACACCCATATTTCCCATCCCAGGCTGTGATCATTAGAATAGTCAAAAGGGAAAAAAGTAACTCTTAGCAGGAGGCAGCAAAGAAAATCCATCAGATATAATCTGGAAAAATGAACAGTTCCAATAGGTTTGGATGAGTTTACGGGCAGATGGCTTTATATGGGATTATTTAAGGAGGTTGAGAGTTTTAGGGTTCATCTATAACCCTTTAAAAGCTATGCCATTTAAGGCAGTGGCTCCCAGCAGTTCCTTAGAGCCATCTCATTGGACATTAGTAAGACCATCTGACCTTAGCATATTCTAAACTGCTAATCCCCCTAACCCCCATGCATCTCCCAGGGCCAGGAATGTAGGCATGAATTGAAGATGGTGGAGGCCTACAGAATCGGAATTGAACTTATCCACCTGGTTGGGTTGGCCAACTGAAGGAGGGATTTCATCACCAATATTTATTTATTGTCTTAGTTTCCCAGGCTACCGTTAGAAAATACCACAGACTGGGTAACATAAATAACAGAAATGTATTTTCTTACAGTTTTGAAGAGTGAAGGTCTGAGACTAAGGTGATGGCAGGGTTGGAGTCCGATGAGGGTTCTCTTCTTGCTTGCAGATGGCCACCTTCTTGCTGTGTCTTCACATGTAATTTTCTCTGTGCAAACACATCTTTTGTTTTAATTGGGATTTTTATTGACAAAATGGTAGGTTCAAATGAGTTGTAACAAATAATACAGAGAGATACCCTGTAACTTTGATCCATTTTTCCTTAACAGTAACATTTTGTGGAACAATACAATATCCCAACCAGGATATCAACACTGGATCTTATTTTGCAGCGATGCTCAAAGATGGTATTGGGGTCAGAAATAATTACTAATAAGAGTCTTAGTACTGAGCCCAACACCTCAGTTGCGCATCTCTGCAGAACTCAATGCTCTCACATGTGTAGAACTGAGTATGCTCTCTTGACCTAACCATTCTTGCTCAGCTCCTCCCCATGCTATTTTCTTCAGAATGTATTCCATATCTGTTTCTTTGCAGCTTTGCCCTAAACTAGGATGGGTCAATCAGATAACTAATCCCTGCTCAGCTGGTAACTTCAAGATAACATAATGCCTTAACCTCATTTACAAGGCCCTTAAAGTCCCATTAATGCAAGGGCCCTGGCTGGCTTTGTATTTAAAGACATAAAATAGAAGTAAGAACAAGGCTAAGAATGACATGTCGTTTGGGTCCCCTCTACTTGCTGTCCTGGTGGTGAAAAAGTCTGTCTTTTGCTTTCTTAGAAGCCCAAAGAGGGAAAACAGATCAGCCATGTAACTCTCAGTGTCCATGAGATCAAAACAAAAGAATTATAGGAGAGGTGCCCTCCTGTACTAACTATCTAATAATACTTAAGTGTTTTTTGAAACACCCCTACCTCCAAGAAGACCTTTTCATTCTCTTAGAGGAGATGTTGGCCTCACTGGGGGCGGGGGAGAAACATGGTTGAAGTCAAAGGCTTTTGGAAGCTCATTGACCTCTTGTCTGACTGCCCTCCTAACTTACTGGGCAAGTAGGCACTGGAGATCAATACGTTCCCTGTTTGCTTTATCTCCCCTCTTCTATCCCCAAACCATCCTTCCTGGGAGTTCTTTATTGGTCAACAGCACTGCCACCAATCTACACCAGAAAGCTGGGAATTATCCTAGCCTCTCCTCTCTCCTGCTCCTCTTCATTTCCCCTGCCATACACTTCTGCCACAACCTCACCACCAAATCCCTCATTCTCAATGTCATGGTTTCCTTCCCCTGAAAGGTTGCAATCGTTCACTAACTAGTCTCCCATCTCCCACCTTCAAATCCATTGACCTAAAGATGTGCTGGATTCAGAGCTCATCCCCTTACACCCAGTGGCTCCCTGATGCCCTTGAGATGAAGGACAGATGCTGTCAGGTGGAGGCTGGACCCATCAAGCCTTGGTTCCCCATCCTGTTTCCCTACCCATCACCTTGTTCTGTCCTCAGAGTTTATGTTCCGGTTCTACTGAATTCTCAAGCCCACTGACTTATGCTTCTTTGCCTCTCCTCATGGGGTTCCTAGTTCCTAATTCTTTTCTCACTCTTGGTTAACTTGTTTATTCCTCTCTATTCTTTAAACCTCAGCCCAATCTTCACTTCCTGGAAAAGCCATTCTTGACAGCCCCAAACTGTGCTAGAGGCTCCCCCAGTGGTCGCAAAGCACTCTGGGGATTTTTTTTGTACCACGGCTTTGAAATCATGTCTTTCTCTATTAAGTCCTCAAGTCGTTGGCAACACCAACCACTTCTCTTTCTCTTTCTATCTCTGGCAGCTAGAGGAATGCTTGGCACATGACAAACAGTCAACAAATGTTTGTTGAAGTAAACTGAACTACCCTTCCCCAGGTTGGGGGAATTAATTAGTATTAAAATGGGTTTTAAAAAGCAGGTGCCCAGGAAGGAAATAGAAAGAAAACACTGGCCTTGATAAGCCACCCATGGGATAATGACTTCTAAATAATTCCGATTGAACCCGAGTCGTCCCTGAAAAATGCCCAAACAACCGGTCAGTTCACGGGGGAAGTCAGCCAGTTGGCATCAAGGAGACCCAAACATTCAACCAGTCATTTCACTAGACTGGTGACATTTTCAGCAGGTGTCCACGCAGCCCGGGATGGGAGAAGTTACTGATCCCTCTTTGTTTCTCTCTCCTTTCTCCTCTGCCCTCCCTCCTCCCCTCCTCTGCCAACCTATGCTGGCATTTTAACATCCATGTGAAAATATAAGCATTTTTTAAAAAATATTCCCAATTTGAGAAAAATCCTTAAACTGGCCAGAGAAAAATGGACCACATGGAAAAAAAAAATCCCACATATAAAAAGGCAAGTTTAACCAAGTTGCTCTACACAGCACTAGCCCCTTTCAGGTTTCGGACACGTGGCCTCGCTAGCTGAATGGACAGAAAGTCTGAATGTGTAAGGGCAGCTAAAAACAACAATCCAAACAAGACGGCCATTCTCACTCGCTCAGACCACCGCTCCAAGGAGCGCGCTCCCGGACGGCTTCTACATGCTAAGTACCTCCTATTCTCAGCTCACGTGGACGCGGTGGCCCGGGCCAGGTGAAAAGACAATCGCCCCTCACAGCCCCATCGGGCTCCAGCCCTCGCTAACGAGATGAATGTTTTCTAATCCTGATCGGCATTGTCGGGCTCTGAGAGCCACTTTCTAAAAATATGGCTTTCACCTAAGAAGAAAAAAAAAAAAAGAAAATTATTAAAGGAAGGTGGGGGCGGGCAGAGAGAAGGAGGGTTTTAATGGGCTATTTTATACTTTTGTCGCGTTGTGTGCTTTCTTGCAGGCGACTTTTTGGCAAATCCTGCATCTTCAGGCAGGAGAAGTTGGCCGAGCACAAAAGGGCTTTTGAAGCTGCGAGTGTAAATTCAGGCTCCCTTTCTTTCTTCCTTCCTCCCTTTCTTCGCCCTCTCTCTCCTCCCGGGCCTGCAGACCACGGAGCAGAAATAATAAGCGCTGTGGCTTGCAGGCCACGTCCCATGAATTACTCAAACATCAAATGTAACTTTAGAATGCGGGCACACTTTATTCTTTTCTGCAAAAAAGTTTCCCTATCCAGCCTTTATTTACATGTCACCGGGAGGCTAAAGCGATGTACAGCCGGTCAGAACACACACACACACACACACACACACACACACACACACACACACACACAGGAGGCCATTAAACAAATTAAAAGGGATGGGGATGACTAATACAGTACTTTTGGAATCCCCAATGTGATTAGTCTGAATTTAATACACAAAAGCAGCGCTGGGGAAAGAGGGGGGGAGGCGAGCTGATCTTTAATAACCTGCACAATTAAATTATGGGGATGAATTTAACCATTCTGTGCTGCTTAAAGGAGCTGTATTATCTGATGGCTCGGGGAAGGAGGTCAGCTTTTCAGCGGGGTTTCTGAGTGTCCCTGGACGACTCCCGGTGGCAGTTCTGTGATGCAAAAGCTACTTCTTCCCCCCGCTTCGGGAACAGCTTGACCATTTCTCAAGCTTTGTCTCCAAAAATGATGGAGGCAGCTTTCATCCCTTGGCGTTCCTTAGCTTTCTTCGGTCCTTTGGCAAACAGGAATCAGGAGGGAGACTGGCAGGGAGGGGGGCTGCTTTTTCCTTTGGTAGCTGGGGAATAGATGCTTTGGGTTACGTTTTGATCCCAAAGGCCCCAACCTGTGTCTGATTGTGGAGAGCTTCCTGTTTCCCTCTCTGAGGAGGCCCATTTATCTCCAGGATAGAGGCATCTCGACAAACATCGGGGCACGTTGAGTCCGAAGCTTATACAACACAGTGGTACCTCGAGATACGAGTTTAATTCGTTCCCTAACCTTGAGGCGTGGGAAACTGAGACGCTCGAGTCGAGGTAAACTGGTGGGTCGTGTGCAGCCAGCCGATCTGCGTGATTACTCCTATCTCAAATGTTGCTTGTATTTCAAAGCAAAAATCGCTCACTTGACGGCTTGTATCTCAAAAATTTCGTATGTTAGGGCACTCGTATCTCGAGGTACCACTGTATAATGCAGCTTGATTTTCTAGGGACCAGTCCCCTGTATTTGTTTCCTTCCTGGGAGTCGCCATCCTCCTGTGAAACCGCTAATGAAAGCCCATCCAACAGTGCTTTTGAGAAGTGTGTCTCCCGTTTGCCTTTACTTACAACTTAACAGTTCAGGCAGGTGCTGTTCCAATAGAGGGGACTCTGTGTAGCTCAGGACAGGCACCTGCAAACTGCTGAGCAGTGAATGAAGAACAGTGGGAAGGAGTGTTATATTGTTGCCCTTATGTGCATTCCCTTTAGTAGCTGCCACTGGACCTCAGCTGCTCTTAGAAAGCAGGCCTCTCTGTTTCCACCTCAAGCGCAGGGGATGAAGAGTCATTGCTCACAGGGATGTCCTCTTCCAAAGTCAATAGTGGCAGTTTCTTACTAAAAACGTTGTGTGTCATAGTCCCACGTCGTTACCAGACGAGACTTTGGAGGTAGTACATCCTTGAGGCTCAGAGCAGAGATTCTGGGACCACAGAGCCTGGCTTCAAATCCTAGTTCTGCCTGGACAAAAATCATACACCTATGGAAGAGATCAATGGGAGAGAACTAAGAGCAGAGGGAGGGGTGGGAGCTGGGTGGAGGGGTGCCATGGAGGGGAAAAAAGAGGAACAAATGTAATAATCTGAATAATAAATATTTAATTTAAAAAAAAACCCAACTTAGAAGCAACCAAGATCAATAGGCTAATGGATAAACAATAGAGGTACATCCATTTGATGGAATATTACTTGGCAATAAAAAAAATGAGCTATTAAGTCACATAAAAAACATGGAAGAAGCTTAAATGCATATTGCTAAGTGAAAAAAGCCAATTTGGCCCTGGCCATGTAGCTCAGTTGGTTGGACTATTGTCTCAATATACCGGGCTTGTAGGTTCAATTTCCAGTAGAAGGCACATAAAATAATCAACCAATAAATGCAGAAATAAGTGGAACAAAAATAAAAAATCCTAGTTCTGCCATGACTGGCTTCACGATCTCTAGCATGTTCTCCAGCTCTGTGTGCCTCAGTTTCCTCATTGCAAAATGAGGAGGACAATGATCCCACAAAAAGCTGTCCTAAGAGTTAAAGGACACATGTGGAGGCCATAGACTGGGGTCAGATATGTGAGTTGTGGCCTCGTTAATTGTTGATGTTTGCTCTATGCCAGGCGCTCTGCTCACCCCCGCTGTGCGTTATCATCTCATTGATACAACAAGCCTAAAATAGGATTATTTTCTGTATTTTAAAGATGAGAAGCCAAGGCTTAGAGATACTAAGCAACTTCCCAAGGGCACAGAGGTAAATCACAGAGTAAAGGCTATGAATATGGATAGTCTAATGCTAAAACGTATGGAATCAGCCATTTTGTATACAAAGTGTATTTGGAAATATTTACCTGATCCCCAAGAGTGGATTACCCAAGAGGGCAGAAAACAGGGAAGCTAATGTTTTCAAGAGGTAGTACCAAGTGAAGGAGGTGAGGGATAATATAGGATGTAGGGAAGGGAGTGGAGAAAGGAAGTATGACAGTGGTTGGTGAAGATTAAAGGATATCAGGCATCTGACATGTAGAATGGTAGCAAGCAAGTTAAGTGGTTTCAATAGAGGATAAGTGTTCAGTGAGCTGATTTAAGGTGCTCACTTAATGATGGAAAAATGTGATAAACTACAGTTATCTTGGCTGCTTTATCCTGCCTGGAGTCTCAGTATGTATTTATTAACCGGCTGACTCAATCATCTACTTGACTTGGGTCATTGTCCGGTCACTTTGCCATAGATCAGCATTGAAAAGCTCTGCCAGGTCAGAGTTAACTGATAAACACTGCCACCCTCCCCTTCTCTCTCTCACTGGCACACATCCAACAGGAAGAGCTTTGTAATGATTCATTGCCTTTATCACTATTCTCAGGATTCACCTAAGAGGGTGAGAATGGAGTACAAAAAAGGAATGACTTCATCCCCCCGCCTTTGGATTCTAAAAATTGGTGGATACCTGAATTTCATGCCACTCTCTTTGGCACTCCAGGCATTTCATTCTCACCATGGAGAAGATGGGCACCCAATTTTTGGGGCATGCACATTTTAAAATTTCTAACTCACTAATTCTTTGCCAACATGAGCTTTGCAACACTTCCTCTTTTGAACTGTTCTTTCCAGCGGCTCGTTAGATGCATCCCTGAGGATTGGGCTTATGCATACATGGACTTTACATCACATTTTTAAGGTGGGATGACGATGACGTTGAGTTTTACAACCACCAACCCCATGTTAGAAGAACAAAGGAGACCACAGGTAGACCATTTATGGAAATTACACTGTTAAAAAATTGTAAGACCAATAAAGAAGATTTTATTTAAGGGAAGCTGTTATAATAAGGTTTTGTAGCAGGGAAGAGAGTTTGGCCTTAGTACAACTTTGTTGTATTATCTAAATACAATAAAGAAAGTTAGTAGCCAAGGAACAGGATGAGGGGAATGGTCAGTAGATGGAAAATTACTAAGAGGGAACATTAAGGATAAGGGCACTAATAGCTAATATGAGCTAACACAATTCTTACTGAAGACAGGCAAGATATCACTTAGGGTATGGGAAACCATAAAGAACCCTATCAGATAGTGACTGATCGAATATAGAGTGTAAGACTTGGTTAAACTGACTTAATGGAATTCTTATTAGAATTAGATCCTGCAAAGGAGGACATAAAGCCCAAGGTAGGGCCTAGCAAAAGGGGAGCTCTGAAGAAACTGACTGAAAACTGGTCGAGAAGGGAATTTTGCCAATACCTGGGATTAGATGGTCTGTCATTTCTTTTCTGAATGAAATAGAGTCTCATGCCATGTTAGATATTTCTCTATACTGTAGTACTAAGATTAAAGTGTGCATGTAGGAAGTTTTCTGGATTACCTATTAGGAAAAAAAATCTCCCCATATTGTATAATACCCTTGAATTTTTAACATAAAATTTAATGCATCTAAATTGATTGGATATCAGTAATTATAATTTTTATTAGTGTTACTGACTTGTTAAATCATAACTAGAGGAATTTCATACACAGGTGTATGTGTAAAATTTGCTTTCCATTAGAGACATAATGCAACTATCAATGTGCATGTCATGTTGGTTCATTTACAGTAAAATTCAAAGTTCTGTGAACTCTTGGTGTCACTTGGTGAAATCTTACAACACTTTCTCAACACTCATCATTGAATTTTATTAATATACTTTTAAATGGATAGAAGATATTCTGAAAATAAATTGGGTCTACCTTTTTGTTCTAAGATGGAAAAATCATCATATTTTTGTATACTTTGCTTATAAAATGCTGTTCAAATCTACTAAAGCATTTGACTATTGCTCTTAATTAAGAAATAATGTAGGTTAAAAGTTGAGGTTAGTCTTGGAAACAGAGTTATCTGAGTATGAATTCTGTCTCTGTCACCCACTAGCTGGATGATCTGGGGCAAATATTTAGTCCCTCTGCCACCATTTCCTCATCTGTAAAGTGGGAGGTCTTGCTAGTTCCTATGTCATGAATTGCTTGGAGAATTATGTTACTTAGTACTATAAGATACTTAGACTAGTGTTTGTCACATGGTATTCAAGTTAACCTTGAACCTTATTCTTTAGGCATAGCTTGATCTGCACTGGCTGGTCCTTTTTATTTTAATTTTCAGTCAGTTCTTCTGAAATGCAGTCATTAAAGATGTAATCTTAGTTGACTGAATCCAAGTACAGGCTCTACCATTAGTTGCTTGATCTTTGGCAAGGCACTTCATTTCTGAGTTTCCTCAGCTAAGAAATGGGAATAACAATTATTACCTTATAGAACTGTTAGGGTAGTGAAATTAGATCATGTGAATAAAGCATTAGACACAGTAACTGAAACACAGTAAGTGCTCAAGAAGTGGTAACTGTAGTTTTCACCAAGTAATACAGGCAGTGTTGTTTCAGGAAACGGTCAGTAATCTGAAAACATAAAGATGAGACCTCTAGCATAAAGAGACCATTTTCTTGATATGGGGCAAGGGGATTCAATGTCTTGCTTTCCACTTTTGGAAAGTCAGATAGAATGTTCCCCCTTACTCAAACCCATCATTTCTTTTCATTTGCTCCCACTGCCTGTGACTATCTAGAGAAGGCACAATAAAGAGGAAAATACAGAGTTCCTACAATGAGCTGATCAGGTAGGACATGATGAGAGAAACTTGGGCATGAGACCAAAGTGAAGATTGGGGCTGAGACAATAATCAAGAGGCAAAGAAGATGAGGAGCAGGTATTGCCTTCTCCTGGCACAGGAGAGAATCACAGGAAAAGGGCTTAAAGAGAGAAGAGAGGACTTGTTTAAGTGAAAGCACTTACACAAGAAAAACAAGGAATGGGAATCTTTTGAAAGTTACAAGGGATCTTTGGTTGCTTTTGCCAGAAGGTCTAAGATACAGGGGGAAGGCAAAAGTCTTCTTGTCATAGTATGAGACACCAAACATGCAAATAATGGCAATGTCAGGACTCAGGCTGAGGCTTTGGATTTTTTGAGCTACTATCAGATGTCATGATTCAGTAAGTACGGAGTGTGAAGCAGATTTTCTTGAACACATGAAGTTATCCATAAACCATATCCATAAACTATCCAATGCAAAATCTCCCAAATAGGGAATTGGAAGACCTAGATTTGAATTATGTTATTGATTCCCCATGGGAAATCAGACTCATCATTTAGCTACTCCGAGCCCCACTTATAAAATGAGAGTGTTCAACTAGATAAGCTTTGACTAATTCTATTTAGTGATTATACTTACAGGACATGTAGATGCCAATAAAAATGCAAAATGACTAATGTGTAGATTTAATAAAATGCTCAAGCAGTTCTGAGACCTTGAATAAATTACTAAACTCTGTGGTACCTTTGGTTGGGTCTATAATTGAGGAGCAGAGACTGGTTGGGTCTATAATTGAGGAGCAGAGACTGGATCGTTTCTACTGGCCATTGTGATGTAATTTTCCCAAAGGACCGTTTTGTTCCTGGAGAGACGAGGACACACCTGGCAAAACCTTGTGTTTGGGGAAGCCCCATTTCTGGATGTCAATTATTGGGTAATACAAACAAAAACACCCATGGAGGTTATGTGTGGAAATTTTAATTATTAACTCACAGGGTATGAGTTCAAGAGATTCATTTGATAAATATTCAGATTCTAGGCACAAAAGAGGCTGATGTTAGCTTTAGAATTGGGTTATTACACCTTATACTTTTTTTAATATTCTAGGAAAAAAACAAACTATTAGAAGGATTTAGTAAAGATATCCTTGAAACAGGCCAATAAAATTTATGTATGGTTTATTAGAAAATAAAATGGCATTGGCAGAGGACTTTGTGAATTCATTTCATGATACTACAGTGAAATAATTCACCCGCAACTTAGAGTTGGCTTGGGGACTGTGGCATTTTTGGCAAGTCCTTTGTTACTCTAAGCCTCTATTTCCTCATTCATTAATAAGGGGGCGGGGAGAGATCATATACCACATGTAATGTTGTGAGAAATGAATGAGATATCTTGTCAGGTAGGAAAGTTAAAAAATAGAAGGGAACTGGGAGCTCTGTAAAATAAGGGTTATTATCACTACTGTTGTCTTTACAACTATGGGATACTCATCTCTGGCTCATTTGTTACCTGGGTGACATGATCTTGTCACTTAATTACTTTGCCACTTATTAATGAGCCAGACTTTCTTAGGTCTATTACTTCTACTGACTGAACTCCCAATCCCACCTTTTCCCTCATTTATATTACTTTCTTCTGTTTTTCTTGCAATCACAGATTGCGACATCCTTGAAGGCAGGAGGCCTATCTTTTGACAGGAACATCACTATGTTCTTCCTATATAATATTTTCTGAAATATTCAGAATAACCACCCTATGAAACCCATCTTAGGTTTTTTCCCTGTACAGGTGAGGAAACTGAGGCATAGAGGCATTCACATTTCTTGTGCAAGGACTCAAAATCAACTTCTTGTGGAGCTGGGGCTCAAACCTAGGAAGGCTGATGCAGGATCCAAGTTTCTGACCACAACGCTGTGCGATTTCTTCAGTTATGAGCTCCTTATGTGCAGTGATCTGATGGCCTTATCACTGCTAAGTTCCCAGCTTTTGTACAGGACTAGATCCATAGCCAGTAGAACTACTAAACTATGTGTATTTTTTAAAATAGCTTTTGTTAATGAAAAACAGGAAGAAAGTAGTCCTTTAATTGGTTACATTATATGAGTTTGAGGCTTTATCTACTGTTTGTTTTCATATGCTTCTTTCAGACCTTTTAGACCTATTGTTATCTTTTTAAAAATTATATACATACATATATAAGTATATATGTATGTATATATGTAAGTATATATGTATGTATATGTAAGTATATAAGTATATATGTATGTATGTGTGTGTGTGTGTGTGTGTGTGTGTGTGTGTGTGTGTGTGTGTATATATTTCAGAGAGGAAGGAAAGAGAAAAATCAATGAGGAGAGAGAGTCATTGATCGGTTGCCCACAACCCGGGCATGTGCCCTTACTGGGAATTGAACAGTGACCTCCTGGGTCATAGGTTGATGGTCAATAACTGAGCCACTGCAGCCAGCCCATTATTACCTTTGACATATATTTTATAACCCTCTCCCTCACCTGACAGGTGTATTTCACATGAGTTATATGCATGTGATGGTGGACCTTACTGCCTTTGTCTCAAGGTATTTTTTCCCAAGTTGCATGAATCCCATTACTCCAAATTTCCTTAACTCTGAGCCTATTTCACCCTTAGAGTATTATTCCCACATTTGGGAGTATATTCATAGACACGTGTTATTTGTCAATCTATCTCATCTTTTCTACTGAAGTAATTCAATTCCTTATGACACAATGAAAGTCTGTTCCAGGAGAAGGTGAGGTATGGAGGAAATAGCAAATGGTTATCTCTCTCCAAGAGCTTAGAATCTGGATGGGGGAAAAGGCTTACAAAAGTGACCCAAAGAACTGTGCAAGCATGAATTTTAATGGTCCCTGACTTTCAAAGGTTCAACGCATGATTTTTTAACTTCATAAGGATGTGACAGCAATATGCATTTAGTAGAAACTATACATTGAGTGTTGACCTTTTCTCAGGCTAGAGATATGTCGTACTATCCTCTCTCATGCTGATGGACAGCAGCAGTGAGTTGCAGAGCCCAGCCAGCGATGACATCATGAGGGTAAACAAGGGATACTTCACAGTGAAATGTTTTGCCAGTGTTTCTGAATATTGTGTCTTTTGTTTTTGTATCCCATTATGTCTACAAATTGCTCATCTGTGTTTCTTGCTTCTGTTGAGAAGAGAAAGGCAATGATTTTTGAGATGAAACATCAGATCATTGCCTGATTGTGGGCTAATGCAAGTGTTCTGACAGAGCTATGATATTTGATAGGTTAGGTGCATTAAATGCATTTTTTACTTACAATATGTTAGCTTTTGGTGAATTGAGTGGGACATAACCCAATCATAAATCAAAGGGCATCTACATATGGAAAATATTAATATGACATGTAAATTTATTCAGGACAATGTCTGCTTATACTGATACCACTCTGGGCCTAGACAGGAGTTATGTAAGCAATGTCTAATCCTTCTGTGGAAAGTAAAGGAGTGCACATCACTCATTCATTCAACCAATATCTATTTGCTCAAGACTTAGCATATTTTAGGCACTGGACCAAGTGCAGGAAATTCAAATATGATCTGGTCACAGATTTGCTTTCAAGGAACTGCTACCCAGAAGAAGAAGAAAAAAGCCATAGCTGGTTTGGCTCATTGGATAGAGCATTGGCCTGAGGACTGAAGGGTCCCAGGTTTGATTCCAATAAAGGACACATGCCTGGGTTGCAGGCTCGATCCCCAAAAGGGGGCATGCAGGTGGCAGCCAATCAATGATTCTCTCTCATCATTGATGTTTCCCTCTTTCCCATTCCTTTCTTCTCTGTCTCTAAAAATCAATAAACTATTTTTTTAAAAAGAAGAAGAAAAAGAATCATACACATAAATTGACAGTTTCAATGAAATGAGAAATAAAATTCTAAGTTATATACAAACATCCCTGGGGACAGAGAGTTAGAAGTGACTACTTCCTAAGTGTTCTCAAGATTCAAGGCCCCTTATGTGGGATACTATGGAGAGAGAAATAGTATTATCACCCTCTGTAGTGACACAGACTCTATGTGAACACTCATTTTGCTTATGGTCAGAGCTAAACATTAGTGCTCATTGTCTGGACTGCTTTTGAGAAGAGACATAGCTTTTTAGATGTCTTTTGTATTTCTTGACAGATATTAGCACAGCAAATAAAGCCCAGAGATTATCATGGACACTTTTCATTATGTCCACATGCCATGGTGGAAGGTGCATGGACTTTGGTGTCCAGTAAATCTAACTTGGACCCCTCAACTTTGTGACTTATAGCAGTGATATCTGTAACAAGGCAACTTCTCTGAGCCTCTCTCTCCATCTGTAAAATGGGAGGAAGAGTAATAATAGCTGAATAAAAGGCTTTTTTGAGGAATTATCCTATTTATTCTTCTCCATGATCTTAAGAAGTGGGCACTTTCACTATCCCAGTTTTACAAATGATAAAACTAAGGTTCATGGAGCTTAGGAGACTTGACCCAAGCCACCCAGCTAATCCTTGGGAGCTGAGATTCAGACTCAGGCAAATCTATTCCACTATCCTCTATAGCTGACTTTTCATGTCTGTGCTATGGAAAATAATTTTGTAAAACATCTAGCTCATTGCCAGAAACGTACCAGGTCATCTCTCTGAGTTTGATTTCTTAATTGGTGATGCAAGGGCACTTGCAAACTGGCAGAGCTGTGCACAGAATAAAAGACACAAAGTCTAGACCATATTTCTCTGTTTCTTCCTTTCGGAATCTACTGCCATCTCTCCCTGTGCTCAGAAGAAAGGACAGTCCTTAGGAGCCACAATTCAACAGCCCCAGTGCTCAGGGGGTAATGACACCAATGTGAAACGGAAGCGTTTCTGCAGCTTAAGGTCTGACTCCCAGCCCAGAAACCGTGGACAGCCTGATTCCTTCCCTGCATCTCACATCACACCTCAATCTGCCCCTGATTGGCCTCTAGATGAACCACCCTTTCTATAGAGCAAGATCAATTTAGCCAATTTGTCTGATTTAGATGCTGCTGAGATCAGTTGCTTGAGGGCCAGGATTGGCCACAGACAACCTTATTTATGTGCATTTCTATTTCATTAAAGGGCTCCTAGTTCAATTAGTAAAATTTGTTCCCTTTCCCTAATTGCCAGACACTGATGTGAGCAAAAAGTGACCTCTGAAGTTGGACAACTGGTGTTAAATGATGACATGTCCTTTCTTCTGAGAGAAAGAGAGAGAGAGAGAGAGAGAGAGAGAGAGAGAGAGAGAGAGAGAGAGAGAGAGAGAGAGAAGCTCTCAGGGAAGAGAATATTTTTTTTTCTTTTTCAATAGAAATAGATTGCAAATATAATTTACTATTTCTACCCGCTGAAAGGGCATCTCTCCCCATGGGTCCATGGGATGCTGAGATGTGGATCATTTCTTTCCAGAAGGCCATGCTTCCAAATTAAGTTGTTCAGATGCTGAGCAGAGAAGCAGCATGCTGCTAAGAAGAACAATTACTTTCCCTGGGTTGCCTACACTTTGGTTCGTTCAGCTGTCTTTATATTCCAAACCTTGGCTGGCTCTGGAATGGTGGTTCAATATTGAGTGGGGACTCTCGAGTTTTTATTTCAGCCAAACCGGTAGAGCCAAAAATGAGAACCTGGTGAGAATCTCCTAATGTGCCAAGTTGGTGCAACCTGTCTTTCTGGTCACTCAGGCACACGTTGTGTGCATATATGTGTCCGCACACATTGTGTGCATATATGTGTCCACACACACACACACACACACACACACACACACACACACACAAACACATTCACACAGTTACATCCATCTCAACATCAGTGTAGCCTCAGAGTTGTAATTGAAGATGCCTTTGAATGAAAGGCACCCCCGTGGTCAGACTATAAAGCTGGCCCTGCAGGAGATTTGAACTTAGGTGCTCTTTGCATGGTGTGGTCTGGTGAGGTGGCATTAGTTTCCTGAGCAAAAGCATGCTAGTAACAATCCTCACTAAGCTATATGTGGGAGCCCCTTTCCACGTCCCGCGTGGTTCAGGGTTCCCAGTTCAGGGTTCAGGTTCTGGAGGAGGCCGCACACAAATGAAGAGAGAGACTAGAAAATATTAATTTGGTGATATTGGGGGGCCAGGCGGGAGCCTTTCTCTAGTGGAAAGACTACCCTCTGCTCTGGCCTTGCTATCCCTTTTATTAAGACTATGGGATACACCCATGACCTTTAGGCAGGAAATTCCAAGAACAGAAATTTACATGAGACAAACAGGTAGAGGCTGCTTCAGCTAACAATGTTTCAACTAACCAGTGAGTGATTAGCTCTGACCTTTCAGAGCAATTAAGGTTGACCAGCCTTCTGGTCTCCTGTTCACATCTTTCTATTAGTGAGACAATGTTTGGTTTCCAGAGGCTGAACAAGACTATGGGTGGTGGAGCACCCCCACATGCCTGCTCCATACTGATGCAGTCACTAATTATGGCCCAAAAAGTGTCACCTCTTTACCGAGTGCTGTCAATTTACTCTGAGGGAAACAGGACAAAGGCACATGCTGGATCTTCACATTTTAGAATGAGGGATAATCAATCTTGCTCCATGTATACAACGAAGCCAATGTCGGGAAAGAGCAATAAACCCTACCAGCTGCACAGGGGCATTGGAAAGCAAAGGGAAAGGGCAGGGGGGCTGGGAGAGTGGAGGGTTATTTTTCTTCCCCAAACCTGTGGGAACAGATTGTATAGTAGATTACTACATAAAGAGAAAGTGAGAGGAGCAAATATATTAACATAGAATGAAGTTGAATGAAATTTAATGAAGACAACTTCCTTCTGAAATATCAAATTCTAGCTACTTATTCTCTTTTTTCTTTATTGATTAAGGTATTGCATATGTGTCCTCACCCCCATTCATGCCCTCACATCCCTGCTGTCTGTGTCCATTGATTAGGCTTTATATGCATGCATACAAGCCCTTTGGTTGATCTCCCCCTCTTTACCTTCCCCCTCCCCTACATTCCCTCTGAGGTTTGACAGTCTGATCACTGCTTCTCTGTCTCTGGATACTTGTTCTTAATAAAGTTTTTCACAAACAAGTAGGTCATCTATGGGTATAGGACCTCTGTAACTATCTCTGAATCTGTGAGACCTCACTTATGCAGCCAGGTAAGGCCATTTTGTGAAAGGAGAACTGAACTGTTGTCAATACTAACACTAGAGCATTAAAATATTTTTTATTTTCTGAGAATTTGGCAAAATCAAATGGTGGCTGTTTCCAGTAACATCATTTATTGTTGTTTTTGACATTTTCCATTTACAACTTGTTTTCCCACAGAATGCAAGTTCCATGATATTAACCAAGGGTCTGTGGTAAAATAAGTGGCTGAAATACTGTGTGATATCAAGTCAAATAGATTTCTTTACTATAGGATTTTTTGAGTGTTTGTTATGTTAACTCAGGTGAGAAAGTCCAAGAGGGAGAGAAGGTAGCAGTGCTTTAAAAATGTATTTGACCAGAGGGGCCTTTTCTTGATGAGGACCTCATAGAATCAAGCTGGGGCAGAACTTGCTTGGAACATATTAGTGTGAAGGCTGTTTTCCCCAGAGTTTCTTTAAAGGGACATACCTCTGAATCTATCTATATGATGCTTAAAGATTTAGAGGTCATAAGATGCCTCTTCTAGTTTGGGATGCGGGATAAGAAATGGGACATTCTATAAGACTTGGTGGAGGGAATGGCATTTATTACACATTTTGAATCTGAGGTCCAGAGGAGTGGGACAAATAATAATAGAGCACTAGGTGTGCCAGATGGTATGCTCAACATTTCACACAGGTTATGAAATCTAGTCTTCCGAATAGCTCAGTGAGGGTTGTTACTGGCATGCTTTTGCTGAGGAAACTAATGTTAAGCAAATTGCTCCATGGTGTAATTGTTTAATGAGTGGTATAGCCAGGATTCAAACCCAAACAAGTTGTCCAGAACAAAATGAGGCAATCTGACTTTTAGTTACTAGACTGTGTTGACATATCTGGATATTCTCATCCAAATCAGTTTACTTGATTCCTAGAACTTTATTTTTCCACGGAGATGGAAATCCTCTGGGATATCAAGACTGGTTTGTTGGGAGTCTACCTGCCTTTGGGAGAACATGAGCTGGTACTCAGTAAGGGCTTATGGGGCTTGGCTGTGTTGTGGCTACCCAGGAAATATTCCTTAGCACAAATGATATGGTGATGAATAAGGACAATTTTATAGTGAAAGAAAAATGCATTTTTTAAAAATCACAATTTCTAAATTTCCACATCATTTAGCATGCATAGTAATTTTTACAAGGATTTGAACACATGACCTTTCTGTGTTACTTATTTTTGGAGTGCAATGTTTATGCAAAAAAGTGCTCTTAGAAGTACACAGCACTGTGGACTTTTACAATCAGAATTCACTCATGTAGTTGATACCTACACTGAGGAAGAAGACATTACAGCACTCCTGACTCCTCAGGTCCCTGACCAGTCACTCCTACCCCAAGCTGTGACCACCACCCTGACTTATAGCATTGCAGATTGGTTTGGCCAATTTATACTTACATATATAGAATCATACATCAGGTACATTTTTGTAGCTGGATTGAACAAGTTATGGTTTTTAATTGATTTTAGTGAGAGTAAGAGAGAGGGATAGAGAGATTGAAATATCAGTGATGAGAGAGAAACATTGATAAGCTTCTTCCTGTGTGTCTTCTATTGGGGGTCAAGTCCATAACCGAGACATGTACCCTGACCAGGAATCAAACTGTGACCTCCTGGTTCATGGGACAATGCTCAACCATGAGCCCTACCTACTAGGTACAAGTTATGTTCTTTAATGTCAAAAGAAACTGTGCAAGGAGAAACCAAGATGGTGGCATAGGTAAACAACTGAAATTGCTGCCTGGCACAACTACTTCAAAACTACAATTAAAAGACAAAACAGACATCATCCAGAACTACAGGAAGGCTGCCTGAGTGGAAATTCTACAACTAGAAGGAAAGAGAAAAGCACACTGAGACTCAGGGGAGGTGCGGAAGTAAAGGCAGAGGTACAGAGGCACATGCACAGAGAAGGCGGCAACTGAGGACACGGCTGTTTTTTAGAAGGGGAAGGGAGACACAAGCTCCTGACTCCAGTTTTAGGCAAGACTCTGGGGACCCAGACTCATATGGGGAGAAACTGGACTATCTGGCAGTGGGCTGAACTCGAGGGCAGCTTTCTCTCAAGGTGCTTGCAGTGATTACCAAGGGACACTGAGACCGGAGGGCCTCACAGGGCAGGGCTGATAGGAAGCCATTGCTGTTTGCTCCACCTGAGACCCCGCCCCATCCAAGTATGCGCAGAGGCTTTTGCATATGAATGGCTTGGTCCTTTGATATCTAAAATTAACTAACAAACTTTCACTCAGTCAGAGACCCAAAAACATCCAAAAGAAGGCCCAAGGCCCCATAGCAGGCTGCATTGCTTCACAGTTGGGCCTCAACTGGGCACCTCCAAAACCCAAACAAAGAAGAGGAATCTGCAGATCTCTCTGTAGCTCCTGCTGGGTGGCCTCAGGCAGAGGCTAAATTAGCATCCCCTTGAAGATCCAAGAGCCAGTGTAGCCAGTGGTCAGAGTGGGACCATCCAGATTACAACTCCTCAGATTCATAGGGGAAACACTCAAGGAGCAGACTCAGTGAGCACCAAAGCCCCATTGAAGCAAGTCTTGCCTCATAAAGGTGTTTCCAGCACAGAAGTTCTCCTATCAGATATAGCTGATCTTCACAGCCAATTGGCCTGGAGATCAGTTCCTTCCAGTGATACCAACAACAATCAAGGCTTAACTACAACAAGACCATGCACACACAGACCACAAAGGGGTGCACCAAGAGTGTCTACCTCAGGTAATTGGAAAATTTGAGCCACTGGACCGTATAGGACACCTAGCACACAAAGCCACTCTATCAACTCAGGAAAGGACACAAAGCCACTCTATCAACTCAGGGAAGCAGACAAAATGCAGAGACAAAGAAACAGGTCATGGAGGAAAGCAAACTATAAGATATAGAATTCAAAACCACCGTTAGAAGGTTTTTCAAGAATTTTCTAGAAAAAGCCAATAAATTTAGTGAGACACTCAAGGATATGAAAAAGGACCAACTAGAAATTAAGCGACACTGACTGAGATAAAAATAATATACAGAGATCCAACAGCAGATTAGAAGATTGCAAGAATCAAGTCAAAGATTTGAAATACAAAAAAGCAAAAAACAGCCAACCAGAAAACCAAAAAGAAAAAAAGAATCCAAAAATATGAAGATAATGTAAGGAGCCTCTGGAACAACTTTAAGTGTACCAATATCTGAATTATGGTGATTCCAGAAAAAGAGAGAGAGCAAAATATTGAAAACCTATTTGAAGAAATAATGACTAAAAACTTCCTTCACCTGGTGAAAGAAATAGACTTACAAGTCCAGGAAGCTCACAGAACCCCAAACAAAAGGAATCCAGAGAGGTTCACACCAAGACACATCATAATTAAAATGCCAAGAGCAGAAGACAGAGAGAGAATATTAAAAGCAGCAAGAAAAAATCAGTTAATTACCTACAAGGGAGTACCCTTATGACCTTCTGCTGATTTCTCAACAGAATCTATGCAGGCCAGATGGGAGTGGCAAGAAATATTCAAAGTTGAGAATAGCAAGAACCTACAACCAAAATTACCTAGCAAAACTATCATTCAGAACTGAAGGTCAGATACAGATAAGAAAAGCTAAAGGAGTTCATCACTGCCAAACCAATATTATATGAAATGCTGAAAGGTATTCTTTAAGAAGAGAATGAAGAAGAAAAGGGCAATGATAAAAATTATGAACAAATACATATCTATCAACAAGTGAATCTAAAACTCAAGTAAATAAAAAATCTGATAAACAGAATAAACTGGTAAATATAATAGAATCAGAGGTATAGAAAGGGAGTGGACTGACAATTCTCAGCGGGAAAGGGGTGCGGGGGATGAAGAAAAAAATCGTATACCTATGGATAAGAAGAGGGGTGGGGGTAAGGGCATGGGATGGGGTGGGAACTGGATGGAGGGGAGCTATGGTGGGAAAAGAGAGGAACAACTAATAGTCTGAACAATAAAGATTTATTTTAAAAATGAAAAGAAACCGTGCAGACTGGCCATTGAAATACAGTGGTACCTCGAGATACAAGTTTAATTCGTTCTGTAACCTTGAGGCGCGGGAAACTATGAGACTCTGGAGTCACGGTAAACTGGTGGGTAATGTGCAGCCAGCCGATCCACGCAATTATTCGTATCTCAACTGTTGCTCATATTTCAAAGCAAAAATCGCTCCCTCAACAGATCATATCTCAAAAAATCTCGTATGTTAGGGCACTCGTATCTCGAGGTAGCACTGTATTCAAATTCATATGGAAACAATGGTTTCTTTTTCATATTTGAACTATCTAAAAGACAGTAATCTCTAGTTTATGGCCAATAGGTAATATAAATTATGATGATAATATGATTTTTGCTATTAATATTAATTATTAACATATTATTAATGAACATTAATAATAAATTAGAAAATATCAAGTTTATACTAGTGAAAATGTAAAAGACTGCAAAGGGCAACTATTTCAAAACAGGCCTCTATATAATTGTGACCCGCTAGTGAACAGTCTTAATACGTTCTTCATAAATAACATGCACGAGCACTATGAACATCTCCCGGGAGGGGCTGACAGAGGGAGGGGCTGACAGAGGGAGGGGCTGACAGAGGGCGGGGCTGACAGATGAGGAGTTAACAGCTCTAGTGCACCCCCACATATTTAAGAAGTTATTGTCCAAGCATGGTTTTATAAGACCTGAACTAATGAGAACAGAGACTGGTGTTTTCAAATTTATAATTCTAGGTAAATATGTATAGTAGAATATAGTAGAATAGAGGGTTTATCTTATTCTGATTTAGGAATGAGAGACAGAGAGATAGAGAGAGAGAGAGAGAGAGAGAGAATGTTCTTAGCTTTGGAAACCAGTTCACCAACAGACACAGGATGAGGCATTTTTGCAGAGTAATAGGTGTGGGGGTAGTGATATGTCACATTTAAAGTACAGCCAAAAGCTAGAGAGTAGACAGTTGCAAATGCATAATCATAAATTCAATTCATTTTTAAAAAGGAAAGTTATTTTTAGCTAAGCAAAAAATATGTCAAGCATAATTTTCTGTCTTTGTCTTGTCTGAGAATAATGTTATTATCTTATGAAAAAAAAATGATCTTCCCCTTTTTTCCCTTAGTCTCAGTACAAACAAAAACAAAAACAAAAAAAGCAATATTCTGAAATACATAAAAGAGTTCAAGGAAAAAAAATCATTGGATCTTATACCCAAGTACGTCATTTTATTAATTTGGTCTATTTCCTCCTATTCAACATTCTAACCTAAGTATTTTCTATGTTATTGCATTCTGTTAAATGATTGCCTAATGTTTTATTGACTAGATGAAAATGCTAGGGTTTACTGAGCCATTATTTTTCTGTCAGCTATTTGAATATCTTCTCTCTTCCTCCTTATAAATAATGCTTTAATGTACAACTTTGTTCATGCACATTTTCTGTAACTCAGTTCCTGGTTTTATATTCTCAGAAGAGGAATTACTAGATTAAATAATAAAAAGAACTTTTAGATTCCTGCTATGTATCAACAAAATACTTTCCAATTGGGATTAAATTAATTTGTAACTTCATCCAAAACATATCAGCATTCTTTCATAGCACTCTTACCAGAATTCGCTATTCCCTTTAAAAAAAGCTTTTTAATATGAGAGGTAGAAATGATATTTCTTCACTTAATTTGAATTTTTCTGATGACTAATTAGGCTGAGACATTTTTTTATATATTTTCACTTGCATTTCTGCAAATAATTTTTGGTAGAATTTAAAACTAAGGGCCGAGACCGGTTTGGCTCAGTGGATAGAGCATCGGCCTGCGGACTGGGGGGGTCCCAGGTTCGATTCCAGTCGGGGGCATGTGCCTTGCTTGCGGGCACGTCTCCAGTGCGGGGCGTGCAGGAGGCGGCTGATCGATGTCTCTCTCTCATCAATGTTTCTGACTTTCTATCCCTCTCCCTTCCTCTCTGTAAAAAATCAATAAAATATATTTTTAAAACTAGGGGTCCTGTTACCCATCCAGGATGAGCTGCCTCCTTCTGCTATGAACACCCCTTCAGGCTGGATGGCCTGCAAGGGGCTGGGCTTTTTTCAATGCTTGTTTTTAAATTTTCATTTTATTGAGAAAAATGCACATATACAGAGTGTCCCCAAAAATGTATACACACTTTTTTCCCCCTGATAGTTCAATTGCTATTTCTTTCTTTTTTTTTTTCTTTTTTTTTTTCAGATTTTAACCCATTGGAATTAATAACTATTTAAAGTGTATATACGTTTTGGGGGACACCCTATAGTTACATAGCTTGATGAGTTTTCACGAACTAAACCCAATTGAATAACCAACACCTAGATTAAAAAATAGAAATAATAGAAATATTAGAACCTTACCAGCGTTCCAGAAATCCCTAACTTATCCTCACGCTCCATTCCAGTCACTTCCTAGCAAGGGAAGCCACCATCTTGATACTGTCAGCAGCTGATTTGCCTATTTTGTACTTTTCTTCTAAATAAAATTATTAGCATGACCTTGTGGGTCTGGATTCTGTAGTCAATATAACTTCTCTGAGATTCATCCACACTCTTGTATGTCCTTGTGGACTGTTTCATTCTCACAGCTGTGTATTATTCCATTGTGTGATAACACCACAACTTACTATGCCATGGAGAGTTAGACATTTTCCAATTGTTCACTGTTATGAATAGAAATATTCTAGGATTTGTTTTTTGGTAGACATATATTTTTAATTTCTATTATACATACATTTAGGAGTAGAAATGCTGGACCATGGAATATACATATATTAAGATGTTATGGATACATGAGAAATTTCAGTTGCTTCATATCCTTATCAATGCATACTTGGTCTTTTTCATTTTAATCATTCTACTGGGTGTGTTTTAATTTGAATTTCTTTCATGACATTATTTCAAGCATCTTTTTGTGAGTTTATTGGCCATTCAAATATCCTCTTTTGTGAAGGATTTGTTCAAGTTTTTCAATTATTTTTTAATTGGAAAGACTTCCTTTTTGATATTGTATGTTCTTTATATATTTAGGAAGTAAGCTTTATTTTGAATATATGCATTGAAAATACCTTCACTCTGTAGGTTTTTAAAAAACCCCTATTTGTATCTTTTGAGGTGGACGAAATGTTAATTATGGTACAGTTAAATTTAACAAAATTTTTAATGTCATATGCCTTATTTATCACATCTTAAAAAAATATCTGCTATACCCATCAGGGCAATATTCTCCTGTAACTTTTAAAAAAATGCATCATTGTTTTACTATTCATAATTAAATCTTCAATTCACCTGCAATTAAATTTTGTGTACAGTGTAAGGCAGGAGTTAAGATACTTTTTTTTCTAGAGTGGTATTCAATTGACATCATACAATCCATTGAAAAAATTTACTCTCTCTTTAGCTAGCTGATGTGCCACAATAATATTTTCATGGCTCTTCAAGGACCAGTGCATCCCCATATGAATTTTAAAACAACTTGTGTGTTTTACTTTGTTTTTGTTTCCTGGCTTAATTGAGGTACAGCTGACAAATAAAAATTATATACATGCATATTTAAGGAATACAACATGATAGCTTAATATATATATGCATTGTGAAATCCATCACTACCTCACATAATTACATTTTTTGTGCTTGAGAACACTTAAGATTTACTCTCTTAGCAACTTTTTAGTATACAATACAGTATTAACTATCGTCACCATGCTGTATATCAGACCCCCAGAATTTATTAATCTTATAACTGAAACTTGGTACTTTTTGATTAACACCTCCTCATTTCCTCCACTCTCCCCTCTTCCCCAGCTCCTGGCAGCTACTGTTGTACCCTGAGGTTCTAAGAGTTCAAGACTCCACATGTAAGTGAGATCTTACTGTATTTGTCTTTCTATGTTTGGTTTATTTCATTTAACATAATGTCCTCTGGGTTCATCCATGTTGTTGCAAATGGCAAGATAGCTTTTCATTTAAGATTGAATAATATTCCATTATATATAGATAATGTGTATGTGTGTGTGTATATATGTATAAATTTTCTGTATCTACTCATCTATCTAAAACTTAGGCTGTTTCCATATCTTGGCTATTGTAAATAATGCTGCAATAAACATGGGATACTTCAATATCTTTGAGATATTGATTGTATTTCCTTTCGATACATACCCAGGAGTGGGATTGCTGGCTCATATGGTAGTTCTGTTTTTAGTTTCTTGAGTAACCTCCATACTATTTTCCATAATGGCTATAATATTTTTCTTAATACCAATTTAAATTCCCATCAATAAAGCACAAGTGTTTTCTTTTCTCCACATCCTCACCCTAACAGGTATTGAGGTGATATCATGTTTTTTTATTTGCATTTTCCTGGTGATTAGTGCTGTTGAATACCTTGTCAAATTATAGAATTGAGATTACGCTGGCCTTCTAAAGTGGTAGAATGTATTCTGTCTTTTCCTATTCTCTGGAAGAGTTTGTGTAGGATATTATTTCATTCTTAAATGTTTAAATTAGTTCACTGGTGAAGCCATCTTGGTTTTTGCCAGTATCAATCACTTTGAAAGATAGTCTTCCTTCAGATGATTTAATGGGTGCTGAAGGAATATATATATGGTTTCAAGGCTTGGAATTTGTGATGATTTTATGAGAAAAATTATGATGATGGAAAAAAATAACGAGTTAATCCAATAGAGAAAAAAATCAGATATAATCAGGTAGTGGGCTAACAATATTGTAACTATTCCCATATTTTACATTGGAAATGGGTTCTCTGCTATTGGTGATCTCTCAGTGCAAATATTAAAAAAAACTAAACTGTGAGCCCTTTTGACTCAATCCTATAGCCTGGCTTCTGTGATTCATAGTGGGCATCCATTGGGCTGCCTTTCAGAAGGTGTGCGCACTGCTTTGCTATGCTTTGGTTTCCTCGCTTGCAAAAAGTGAGTAATAATCTATGTCATGTCAATTATAGATTAATGTAAAATAGCACAGTGGCAAGTCCACAATAAGCACTCAATAAAAGCTAACTTGGAAAATGCTTTATTCAGTTACTTTATTTTAGAAGCACTTAAGATTTTCTGGAGCATGGAATTTTAGCAGAAGTAATACATTTGCAGTCGATATTTCTGAGGTATTATAGCAACTATGACACTTCCTTGCATTTAATTATGTCTTCTTTGGCCTATTTGTGGGATTCTGGTAGGAAAGAACATTACTATATATATATGTATATATTCAGGGCCTGCTCAAATAAAAAAAAAGTATCAGTGACTGAGATTTACTTAACTATGTCATTATGTTAAATTTGGGAGAGCATATATATTCTTAAAAACTTTGGCTTAACAGTTTATCCCTGAGTTTTACTTCTACAAATTCTTTAGATTTGGAATAACTTGACATTTTTAAAATAAATGTAAAAATAAGCCATTCTGTAAAGAAAGATACTTCACAAAAGTAGTGAGAACTATTTTATATTGATTTAATTATGAAATAAAATACTCATACTCAATTTAGTAATTTCAACTTTTAAAAATCTTTCACGGAAGGAGCTGAGATCACAAGAAGTAAGTAAAAAATAAAATGTAAATTTCATGATTAAATTTGTTCTTGGATATTTTTAGAAGGCAGAGGAATATACCTTTATTTTTATACTAATGCTTATTTCAGCAGCACATATATTCTACTTCTTTGTTCTAAGAAATTTCAATTTTTTATCTGAAATTGGAATTTAACTACGTGATGTGCATTTTTATTTGTTAAACTGGAAACCCTAACTAAATGGTTTCTAATGGAAAAGCCCCTAAAGCAATGGTTCTCAACCTTCCTAATGCCGCGACCCTTTAATACAGCTCCTCATGTGGTGGTGACCCCCAACCATAAAATTATTTTCATTGCTACTTCATTACTGTAATTTTGCTAATGTTATGAACTATAATGTAAATATCTGATATGCAGGATGTATTTTCCTTGTTACAAATTGAACATAATTAAAGCATAGTGATTAATCACAAAAACAATATGTAATTAAATATTGTGAAATATTTATTTCTAATTACAAAGAAATGAAATTTTGTCTTGAATCGTGGTGTAGCATGAGCAACAGTCTTCATATGACAACAGTAAACTACATTGCTACATTTTGCTACACCAAGGAGCGGTGTGTTGGTTCCTAAGACCATGGGAAATAAGTGTTTTCTGATGGTCTTAGGCAACTCCTGTGAAAGGGTCATTTGACCCCCAAAGGGGTCGCGACCCACAGGTTGAGAACCACTGCCCTAGAGCCAACTTATAGAGTGTTCTGTCGAAACATGGTGTGAGCCTTATAATTTTTTTAGTCCCAAACATAGAATGGAAATTTCAGTTGTTCTACCTATAGGAAAAAATTCTAAACAAGGGTATTGTTTGTTTGTGTGCTTTTTGATTTTTAATCCTTACCCAAGGATTTTTCCATTGATTTTTAGAGAGAGGGAAGGACAGACAGAAATATTGATTTGAGGGAAACACATTGATTGGTTGCCTCCTGCATGTGCCCTGCCCAGGGCCCAGACTAGGGAGGGGCCTGCAACCAAGGTATGTGCCCTTGACCAGAATCAAACCCGGGACCTTTCAGTCTGCAGACCGACACTTGATCCACTGAACCAAACTGGCTAGGGCTGTGTGCTTTTTGAAAAACCAATGGAAAGAGGATGCGATTGAAGCCCAGTCTTTGAAAATGGTTTTGCCTCAGTTGGATGTCAAAGCAGATTTTTGAGGACAAGAAAACATTTAGATAGCAAGCAATTAGGTATTGGGATTCTCTGACCCACTCCAAAGGAAACATGCCTTTCAGGATAAATGAGAACAGAGGATTAGGCACCAACTATTCTCAATGCCCAACCATATAATTTTTGTATAAATCTGTACCAGGAGCCCTAGCTGGTTTGGTTCGTTGTATAGGGCACTGGTCTATGGACTGAAGGGTCCCAGATTTGATTCTAGTCAAGGGCACATGCCTGGGTTGTGGGCTCAATCCTCAGTAGGCGACATGAAAGAGGCAGCTGATCAATTATTCTCCCTCATCACCAATGTTTCTTTCTCTCTCCCTCTCCCTTCCTCTCTAAAATCAATATACATATATATAAACACACATACATATACATATACATATATGCACACACATATGTATACATGTATACATATACATATATATAAAATCTGTACCAGGAAGTATATACATATACATATGCGTATACATATACATATATATAAAATCTGTACCAGGAAATGCTATGATGTACATATTCCTTCTTGAGTGTTAATTGACCAAGGAACAGTAATTATCTGGCTAGAGAGACATCTCACAAGCTTATTCTGAAGCTTCTCCAGCTCTGAGTTTTCACCAGATGTAAGATAGACCATGATTTTTTTAAAAAAAATATATAACAGTGAACTGATCTGTGTTTAGTTTCTCACATGGAAAGTGAAACTGTTATCTCCCACATACATTATAGAGATAGTTAAAGAAATGCTGAAATCATATAAAACTAATGCCGCCATTTTGCTGGGTATTTTATTCTCCCTTGTTGTTCCAAGATACCTCCTTTTGTTAAAATGAGCACAATTATTTATGTCTGCTAGCAAATAGCAGTAACTAGGATGAGCCTCATTTAGCATCTGCTCAGTTCATGGTCCACGGGACCAAGGAACATGAAATAGGGCTAAAGAGAGAAATTGAAAAAGGCCTTCATGATGTAAATCTAACCATCCAGAGAAAAGAAGCTCTCTTTATTTATCATCTTAAAAAATGTTCAAATATTTCCAACAAGGATAGTAAATGAAGAATTAATTTGGGGAACAAAAGGCACTGAACTGTAAATATACTGGGATTTGCAGAGAATTTCCAAGTAGGTGTTTCTGTTAGCACAATACAGGTCAAACAAAACAATAACAAATCAAGGTTATAAATTAGATCTTTTACAACATAATTAGAATTATGGGAGTGGCTTGAATAAAAGCAAAACATACTTCCATCTGAGATTGGTAGCAATGAAGTCATATTCAAGGGCTTGATTCTTGAGGTAGACAGACTATGATAACTATGGTAACAACCTTTATAAATTAATAAGGCCTGTTAGGTAGAAGAATGTAAAATAACCAACTTTTGCCAAAACCGGTTTGGCTCAGGGGATAGAGCATCGGCCTGTGGACTGAAAGGTCCCAGGTTCGATTCTGGTCAAGGGCATGTACATTGGTTGTGGGCACATCCCCAGTAGGGGGTGTGCAGGAGGCAGCTGATCGATGTCTCTCTCTCATTGATGTTTCTGACTTTCTATCCCTCTCCCTTCCTCTCTGTGAAAAATCAAATTAATATATTTAAAAAAATAAAATAAAATAACCAACTTTTGATGGTCAGATTGGACTTCTAGCAGACCCACACATAAACCTGAGCATGCTGCTGGTATACCACAGGGAGGATCCAATTCCACAAACCCACCTTGTTTGTTTTCATTGAATGAAGCAAATTCACTTCCCATCAGTCTGTGTGATTGTCACTAAGCAATCACATAAAAAAGATATGATTCTACCATCTATGCTTATTCTTTTTAAATGTAACAGCCTTTTATTTATTTTTTTTTTGGTATGACAACAACAAAAGGATGGTATGTTACTGAATGTTTCTCTCTTCCATGAGCTTTGTCCTGTGGTTTCTACTTTATGAAAAGTTAAACCACAGACTTGGTTAAGCTACATTGGTTGCTGGTCCATGCGCCTTGGGTAAACAGACTCTCTCTGCAACCACCCCCTCTGAACCCCCTACCCCCCCCCCATTTTGCCGGGTATTTTGTTCTCCCTTGTAATGGCTGAACAAGGGGTTTTCAAAGCCAAGATAGAAAAGGGGGCCAGGGACCTAAACAAGATGGCATGTACTGTACCAACACTCCAAGCGAGCACCAGCCTCACACAATGGCAGCTTTACAGAGCACACTTTGTGCAGTCGTTACTGTTGTGCAATGCAGAAAAAGGGAGGGAACTGGCCGCGAAGTCCTGTGGGTCGCATTCAATTCCAAGACACAAAGACAACTGGCAGGGGGAAAAAAAGAGAGAGAGAGAGAGAGAAAGTTTCATTAGAAAGAACCAAAAAAAAAAAAAAAATTAACCTCTGCATTGCCCTGGGTCATAGCCGTGGATTTGTATATAGAAACCGGTTCATTCATTCATTGCAAAGACCCCAAACTTGAATTTGGCATAATGCTTGTTCTTCATTTTAGAAAGTGTCTTTCATTGCATTGACCTGAAGGTTCATAGGAAGCATCTGAGTGAGAAAATAATTGTTTGGGAAAAGGAAAGCTGGAAGCCGCAATAAGGGGGAAGAAGTAGCCCAGAGTGCTTTTCCCCCTTTGAGAGTTCATTTTGACCATAACACAGGGAGTGCGTTCAGGCTTGCTTTTCTGCATCCTTTATGCGGCTCCTTACCCGCAGAAACCATTAGTAAGACTGCATCTAAATAAAGAGTGGATGCATCCATCCTCAGCGGAGCTAGCTGCTCTTACCTTTTGCATCCTTGAGGCCCTCTGTAGTATGCATGCTCCCTCAGCAAACATGGCCCTGCTAGAAATAAAGCACCGGGCCCACTCTGCTTGCTACTTTGTCTGCTAGATTTCGCATCTAAATGTCTGACTGGCATTTAGGCTGAAGAGTTCTGAGTGTCTTGGTGGGTTTTCTATTTATCTGGCAAAATGCAGGAGCTTTCTTCCTCCTTTTCAGCTCCTCCCCATGTCCCACGGTTTATGTAAACCGCATGGGTAGATCATTTTGGGGGGAAAATGCCTTAGCATCCTGGTGTGAACAAAGACATAAGGGAAAACATTGTGATCTGTCTCCCAAACGCACAAAGATGTTTTCAAGATATTTTCAGTGAGTATAATGCTATTTTAAAGAGGCACTTTTTCTTTAAATGCATAATTTATACAAAACGCATTTCTGAAATAGTATCTGTGATATTGGTCTTATTTCTGCTTGCTCACTGATGTTTGTCTCTATTTTCTTAACATAAAAAGTCTTATAAATAACTTTTATTATTTTTCATTTACATATGCAGTTCATAAAAACAAAAACATCTAACAGAAAACACAGAGAAAAACATAAAAATTGCCCATAATCCCACCACCCACAATTACCACTATTTTCATTTTGATGTGTGACTTTCTAGACTTTTTCTCTCTTTCTATCTTTAAATATATGAACCTAAACAAACTCTATTTGAATTTTTAAAATCAAAGATCACCTTTGTTCACATACTCCTTTGTAACCAGGTTTTGGATTTATTTGTTGTTGTTGCTGCTGTGTTTTTTTTTTCTTCAACAACATATCACAAATAGCTTAAGATGTTAACCATTAATTCCATAACATCTTTTAATGACTGCAAAGTATTTCATTATATGGCTGGATCACAGTTTAATCAACCAATCTACTTCTTGTTGCATATGTTTTCAGTTTTGAATTTGTCATAATTACCTATAATGTTGCAATAAATGTCTTTGTGCTCACACTAATTTTTCTTCCAAGAGAAATTCCTCAAAATGAAATTGTTGGGTCTTAAGATGTGGACATTTTTGAGATTTTTTTATACTCAATGTCCAATTGCTCTTAAATGAGCTGCACCAATTCCATCTATCAGCATTATATGAGAATGCCTGGTGTTCTATATCCTCATCACTGCTTGTTATTATTTCATTTTTATGTTGGCCAATTTCACATACAAATAAGTAAATTTAGCCCATTCTTTCAAAGCCATAGAGTGAGCCTGGACTTTGAGCATGCACACTGTTTCATAAGGACGCTGAGATTAATGAAAGTCTGTAATGTATGAAATAGAAAGTAGGAAAGAGCTCTGGGAATTACCTTTTCGGAGTAGAAAGAGAAATTATTCTTAAATATATGAAAGATGATAACCATGATTAGAAAGAAGAGTTTAATCATAACTTTTTGGAATGTTTAGAAAAGTACAGTGTAGAAGTACTTTTTCTGGCTGTCCGATATCCTGTACTAACCTGCATAGCATTCTGATTACTTTCCTAGATAAGTCCCTCTTGTTTGTAATTGTGGGAGGAGATAGTGCCTACTCCCAGTATTAGAGCTGATGTGAACACAGTTCCAAGACAATGAGGGGTAGGTCACATGACCAACTTCAGCCAATTAGATACTCCGTCCTAGGATTTTGAATCTTGAGGAAATGACACAATGACACAGAGATGTCAATCATGCATCTTAAGTGATAAAGGTATGCTTCTTATAGCTTTGCCTCCCATAGTCCCCATAATTCTTTAACATTCTAAACCTGGTTCTACTAAGAGGTCTACAAATCCTTACAAAATATTCCCTTATGTTTATGTTGTCCGAGTCAGTTTCTGTTGTCTACAACCAAGAACCCTGACTACATATAAATGGATAACATGGTATTTTCTCCTAAAGTTGTCAAAGCTAAATAATTTTTTCAAAATATATATCACTCCCCTACAAAGCTTTTTTTTTTGGGGGGCATCACGAAAAATGGATATTAAAGCTCAACCCTCAAATGTAATAAATCCAGGTGGGAGACTTTTCTCATTGTCTTGTAGTGATGAAAACTGATACCTACAACTACTTCACCCTAGACCCTAGGCCATTGCAAAATCAGAAAATTGCACTCTGCTTCTGTGGTATCTCAGTTTTCACTAAGGGACTTACCTTATTTCCTTCAAATATGGCTTAAGAATGGCAAAATACCATGGGACTTTCCTCAGTGTTGGTAGGGTGACTGTAAATGGCCACACATCTCTAGAGAGATAAAAGGCTTTCTATTCAGAGCCAAGATTGCCTTCAAGTGCCCTCTTTTTGCTTTTTTCCTTTCCTCCTCTTCCTCTGATTTTTTTTTAGAAACTGGATTAAGCCAAAGAAACTTAGTGAAAAGCATATCAAGCCATATTATAAACTCTTCAGCCGATTTCTCCCAATCAATCTGTATTACCTGAGTTTTTATCTTCTTTCCTCCCAGAAGATAATAATAATGATGAAAAAAGAAGTAATTAACTTGCCCTGGCCGGATAGCTTTGTTGGTTGGAGTGTTTAAACCCACCAAAAAGGTTGTGGGTTTCATTCCTGGTCAGCACACATACTTAGGTTGCGGGTTTGATCCAGGTTGGGGCAAGTTAAGGAAGCAACTGATCCATGTTTCCCTCTCTAAAAATCAATGAAAGCATATTCTCAGGTGAGGATTTAAAAAAAAAAAAGTAATTAACTTATTAAGAAATCATTATACACTTACCTATGAAGCTCTATGGTATGTTTCATTTGATCCTCACAATAATAGTAATTATACCACTATTATGATATTATTATTATCCTCATTTTACATATGAGATAACTTCAACTAGAGATTTAAAAACATAATTTAATATATCAAAGTAGAAATAGCAGAGCGGAGATTCATGTGTGATTCTTCAAACAAGTGTTTGGTTTATCTATTGTGTTTCAGAGGTTTCATTTACATCAAAATTTCCCCAAACATTTCTGTTCTTTCATCTGATGAATTCTTCCAAGGCCTTTTCTCCTATTAGAGAAAGGCTCTATAGCAGCGGTTCTCCACCTGTGGGTTGCGACCCCTTTGGGGGCCGAAGGACCCTTTCACAGGGGTTGTCTAAGACCATCAGAAAATGCAGATATTTACCTCACGATGCATAACAGTAGCAAAATTTCATGGTTGGGGGTCACCACCACATGAGGAACTATATGCAAGGGTCTCGGCCTTAGGAAGGTTGAGAACCACTGCTCTATAGACATCATTTGGAAATGCAAGTACCTAGAAGGTACTTGCTACCCTGTCATGTAAAGTGGGTGGGTTTTGCAAGTCTACACGGGGTGTGCAGAAACAAGAGGCAATGGGGCAAGCTTCTGCTCCTTACCAGAGATCAATTTTCCTGGGCTCTTGGTGTCGCATGTGGTACCCCACTGACTTCCCAGTCTTGGGATGTAACCCAAGCAAGGAGGAAGGAGGGACAGAGGCCTGGTGCCATGGACTGTAACAGTCAGGGAGCCCTCCTTTTTTGCTTTATTTTTGCCCTTATAAATAGCATCTTCTTCTACCCAGTAATTTTCTAATACTGAATTCCAAACCTTCCAGTTGGTGAATATTGAACTACCAATGTCTCCTTTCATGGGTCAGAGAGTTGGTTGCTGGCTGGGAAAAAAGGACACCACATAGTGTTAATTATTTGCGCAAATACTTTCACAATATCCCGCTCTCTTTTTCATCCTCTGGGGTGAAAACGTGCAAACAATAACCTTGTCACCTGTCACATTCCAGTGTAAAATGTGCTGCTCACAGGCACAGAGCCTTGTATATTAAATGGAATCGCTTACGTTTTCATTTAAAACTCCAATACTTTGTGCTTAAAAATGTGACCTGAACATAGTAGGGGGACTTGGTTAAGATAAATATATTTCTAGTTTGTGGTATTAATTATTACTGAAGAAGGTTGTTTTCTGCACATGTGGAGTTTAGTAGTAAAATGCCCCGAGTGTGGAGATTAAGGCCTTTCTTTCTAAGACACATACAGATGAATAGACTTGAAGGGTTAGCCCGCCTCTGAATCCCTTCCTTTCTGATTTCTTCCATCACTGAATCAAAACCTTAATTTCATGATTTAGTTCTAAGAGATGGGAAAAACAAAACTTTTAGAAATACATGTTCTTTCTTTCTCACTCTCTTTGATACACAAGAACCTTACATTTTTTTTTTATTGAGAGGCTAGTCCCTCAATAAAAAAATGCATCTAACAAACTTAACTATTCAGATCCAATGAAGGCTTGCCAGAAAAATAAACCAGATTCAATTATCTTAACAGTAGTGAAATTTGTCAAAAACTGTTCCATATTAGTACTCAAATATCTCAGGTTTTTAACTAGTTTTGTTTGTTTGTGTTTAAGTGATTATCTGTCAGAGGAAGGAGCTCATGAGGAGGAATTAGAACTTGTATTGTGGGGGGAAGGAGAGATAAACGAAAGAACTTACATACTTACATGTAGAGCTCAACATAGACCTGGACAATAGCGGGGTGAAGACATGGGGAACGAGAGGGTTAGGGGCTAGGTGGAGAGAGGTAAAAGTGGGGTGTGGGGAAATGCTCCCATTTGTAATACTGTCAACAATAAAATACATACAGATTTTAAAAAAAGAATTTGTATTGTTTATTTCAGAGAGCCCATTTGCAAGAGAGTGACAGTAAAATCTACTTTTTTTTGGTACCAAAATGACTTTTGCCAATCTCCTAAAATGACAATAAAATATCGACAGCAGTAAAACTAGTCACTCTAGATGAAACTGGTTTGGCTCAGTGGATAGAGCATCGGTCGGTGGACTGAAAGGTCCCAGGTTTGATTCATGTCAAGGGCATGTACCTTGGTTGCAGGCACATCCCCAGTAGGGGGCGTGCAAGAGGCGGCTGATCGATGTCTCTCTCTCATCGATGTTTCTGGCTTTCTACCCCCTCTTCCTTCCTCTCTGTAAAAAATCAATAAAATATATTTAAAAAACAAAAACAAACAAAAAAACTAGTCACTCTAACTTCGTACATATTCTTTACAACATTTATTTCATTTCTGCTTCAAGTTACTATATTTGAAAGCATTGTCATGTGAAAGAAAAATGGAAATTAAAGGGATGGTTAATTATACATTTTTAAATACTTAGCATATTTATTTCAGTTTTTATGCTATTTTAATTTCTGGAGTCACCATGTTCATTTATCTTTTTCCCACATTTCATTGTGAACATTTTCAAAATATAGAAAAGTCGGAGGCATTGTATAGTGCATATCCATATACCCTCTACCTGGATTCCACAATCAGCTTTTATGAATATTTGTCTCATTATAGAGCAATCCAGCCATCAATCCACTCTGTTTCCGGATGCCTTGCAACATAAGTTGCGGACACGAGTAGACTTCCTTCCAAACACTTCCGCCCGCACACCATTTACTAGAGAGTAACTTTTGTTTGCCAATTCATCGATTTTTGACACACTTTATTTTGGCCTTAGACTGTGGGGCTCTCTGCTGACATGATGCCTGTAATAAACTGAGAACAAAATAGGTCTTACTTCCATTTGCTGCCACTTCGCTTTCCCCAATTGTCCTCATCTCATTCTCTCTCTCTCTCTCTCTCTCTCTCTCTCTCTCTCTCTCTCTCTCTCTCTCTCTTTATTACTTTTTGTTACTTCCAGTTTCACTTCTCTCCTTCAGAAACAGTATTTCTCGGGTCGAATGCTATAGGTCATTACTAAAAACTGGCCTGGAAAAGACTACAGTTTACAGGGGAACTGAAGAGTCTAGTGCTTTGTAGAAACAGTCAAAGTAGGTCCCGACTCTTCTCGCCCAGAATGCAGGTGGTTTGCTTGGAAGGTAACCACAGTGCCTTCCCTGGGCCTGTACGATTTTTTGAAATTCAATTCTCTGCTGGTGTTTAGTATTTGAATCCCCCAGCGATGTTTCAGCGGCTTCTCTCATATGTTGCTCATGTGTGCCCGTCTGTGTGCGAGCGCATACATTCTGTGTTGTTTGTGTGTGCGTCTCCCCGTCACATCTGACCTCCAATTCAACACGGGGTTTGTTACCAAGCCTCTTTAGGCTGTCAGCTTTATTGGTGCCATTTTTTAAAGTTTGTTTTGTCCCCTATGCTAATAAAGCTGGTCTCCGCTTCCATCAAAGCATATTATCTCTCCCCCTTTCCCACCCCCCGTAAGGCAGCAATCTGTTCTGTTGAAATGGCTCATCATCTTCCCTCTCCCCATCCCCGTTCCCCTAGATTCTCGAGATTGTTGACTGTTATGTAACAGATGGCCTGACAGACAGACCTCCACTCTCTGCGATGCTGGCCAGCTTGGCTCAGAAACATCGCAGCACTGGGGTAAAATTTCCCAGGCGTGGGACGCTCATGAATTTTAACTCCTCTTGCAACAAAGGAATGTAAAGGGTGTAAGAGCCAATCTATCAGGAGCCCAGGCAATTAAAAGATGGAGGTTGGCATTCTGTTGCAGAGGATCCCCTGCTCGGAGCCTGGCTCTTTAGACCAGATTAGGTCAGCCCGGCTCCCATTCATCACGGCCCCGCCACGAGGAATCAAAACAATGAAGTGACTCAAACACAGAAGCCAGTGGGTTTGTGGCTTTTGATGACAAAATGTTTGTATTGTTGTGTAAGAATACTGCGGGGGGAAGACACAGAGGAGGCATAAACAAGATCCCACCTGATCTTCCCAAGGACAACTCCATTGACAACCGGAAATGGCCACCCCTTCTGCCTTGGATTCACTGGAGTCTCTGGGTTTAGTATTTTAGCCCTCATGAAGGTTGGGCTGAACGTGCTGGTTGCTCGCTCTTCAGAGATTTCAGGATATGAAGAGAGCCATGCTGAGCAATGAGGAGAAGAAATGGAGTGGTTGTTATGCATTTCTGTTTTAACTTAGAGCATATGCTAAGTGAAATAAGCCTGCCAGAGAAAGACAAGTATCACGTGATGTACTCATATGTGGAATCTGATGAACAAAATAAACTGAGAACAAAACAGGTCCAGAGACATAGAAACATGGAACGGACTGAGGGGTCTCAGAAGGAAGAAGGAGGAGGTGAAGGTGGGGGTGAAAACCAGGGAGCTTATATGCATATATGCATAGTCCATGGAAACAGACAATAGTGTGGGTGAAGGATGGCAGGGGGGTGGGGGAGGTAAATGGGAGGAAAATACTTTCAACAATAAAGATAATAGACAAAAAGGAAATTTATATTTTTATAGTCCCACCACTATAAAAACATTTTAGACATATACATATATGACTTCATTGTCTTTTTTAAAAAATACAGACACTTATGAATAAAATGTCACAGATTCAGCAGCCAAGCCCCTCCTGTGTGGCCCACCACCATTTCTGCATCTCAAAATCAGACTATATTCACTTCTGAATGTTCTGTATGTCACCTTTTCTTTTCTTTCTCTCAAGGAAGCCATACACAGCCTTTTTTCCCACTAGACATTTTCATTTTGCTTTTGTTTTAGAGCTCAGCTATATGTTTACTAATTTTTTTAAATACTATCCTCTATCACAGCGGTTCTCAACCGGTGGGTTGCGATCCCTTTGGGGGTCGAATGACCCTTTCACAGGGGTCGCCTAAGATTATTGGAAAACACCTATTTCCCATGGTCTTAGGAACCAACACATCGCTCCTCGATGTAGCAAAATGCAGCAATGTAGTTTACCGTTGTCATATGAAGACTGTTGCCCATGCTACACCACGATTCAAGACAAAATTTCACTTATTTGTAATTAGAAATAAATATCTCACAATATATAATTACATATTGTTTTTGTGATTAATCACTATGCTTTAATTATATTTAGTTTGTAACAATGAAAATACATCCTGCATATCAGATATTTACATTACAGTTTATAACAGTAGCAAAATTACGTTATGAAGTAGCAACATAAATTAGTTATGAAGTAGCAACAGAAATAATTTTATGGTTGGGGGTCACCACAACATGAGGATCTGTCTTAAAGGGTCATGGCATTAGGAAGGTTGAGAACCACTGCTCTATCACTTATATGAATAGAAGCAGAAATGGGGTGAGTCTATGAGTGTTTAAGCCACCATCGGGAACATTCAGAACAAGGACTTTAAAGTTACTTTGTAACCCGAAATAATAAGTGGTGAGTTCAAAAGTTATATTAGCAATTAACTGAATAATATTGTTTGATAGTATGAAATAAATTTATATATTATTCACATGGCTGGAAAATAGTGCTGAATGTCATCATTAGCATCATCATTAGCATCTGGTTAATAATATTCTTTATTGATGAAGAAACTGGGAGACAGAGAAGTGAAATAAAGGGGAAATGATTAGGTAATGAAAGGGATTAAAGGAAGATATTGGTCTAGAGTCCTCCTTTCCACTTTGGTGTCCCTTGTTTGTGCTCTGCACTCAAGTATAACATTTAATTAAGTATCTAATGAGTATTGGGCCTTTGGGGAATACAAGGAAAGTACAGGGCACTCTTCCTGTGGAACTGGAAATCTGTCCCAGGAGACCAAATAAACTCACATGGCAGCATCCAAGAACAACACAAATACATGGTTGTGCTTAATTGTGTGATACGGATGGTAAGAGAAATAAGGATTCTGTGAAGGTAGACGATTAGGTCTGTAAAGGAGTTTAAATTTGAGCTAAATCTTTTTTTTTTAATTTTTATTAATTTTTTATACATATCTCCCCATTGCCCCCCCCCACTCCCTCCCAGGCATACCCCAACCCCCCAGTGTCTATGTTCATTGGTTATGCTTATATGCATGCATACAAGTCCTTTGATTGATCTCTTATCTACCTCACCTAACTTTAATCTTCCTGCTGTAATTTCACAGTCTGTTTGAAGCTTTACTGCCTCTGTATCTATCCTTTTGTTCATCGGTTTATAATGTTCTTTATTATCCACCAATGAGTGAGATCATGTGATGCTTCTCCTTCATTGACTGGCTTATGTCACTAAGCATCAATCTTGAAGGAAAGAATTGAAATAAGTATGGCAGGGAATAAGGTGATGCAGGACAGAATTAAGTGGTCAGAAAAGCCAAAGTAGAGAGTGACGTGGCTCATCAGGGTCAGTGGAAGAAGACAGTCCGATTGGCTCAGAGGTGAGCCATGGTATCAAGTCAAAAGTGAAATCAGCTGATAGGGAGACTGATGATCTAGGTTTTCTCAGGAAATGTAGGGAATTTTCTTTCCCAACTTACTTTCTTCTGGAGAATATGTAGTTTTCTGGGAAAGTGTTTTGAGTGAGCATCTCAGAAAAGGATTTTTTCCAATACCATTCACCCCTTTTTGGCTTACATTTTGGAAAAGCAGGACAGGAAACAGATCTGCCTGATTCATATTTAGCACCTTTTTGATAGATGTCTCAAAGTATGACTTTCTGCCCTAGCCAGTTTGGTTCAATGGATACAGAGCCAACCTATAGACCAAAGGGTCCCGAGTTTGACTCCTCTCCAGCCTGGGATCTGGTCGGGGTGCATGCAGGAGGCAACCAATCGATCTGTTTCTCTCCCATTGATGTTCCTCTCACATGGATGTTTCTCTCTGCCTTTCCCTGTCTCTTCTACTCTCCCTAAAACTCAATGGAAAATTATCCTTGAGTGGGGGTTAACAAAAATAAAAAAATAAAGTGACTTTCTCAGCATAAAAACTTATTACCATCATCACCACCAAATACACTCTTCCACCACCACAATCAATAACAATATCACCCACCAATGATGTCACCCAACAATATTACCCGCCCGAAAAATTCCCCACCCCTAACATCTCCACCAACAACAACAATATCCCCTATCAGAACCTCAGCCATATGATTCAAATTCTCTGAGAAAAAATCTGTAGAAGGAAGTCTTTCAGAATTGAGTTTCTTATAGAATTACACTGCGAAAAGATAAAAATGAACAGAAATAGTAGAGATAATTAAAATAATTTTGTAAATTCAAAGTAATATGGAGCTTTAAACCACAGGTGGTTTGAATAAAACATCAAGCTGACAAGCTATACCACGTGAAAGTAAATGAAAATGGATACTTCCCAGAATACAAGTTTTTTGATTGGAACGGGGACTGGGGCTGAAAAAGCAAGTGCTTTAGAGGCAACTTTGATTAGAGAAATTTATAACTCTTAACAAGTTAAAAGCCAAGACTGATCATATTAGGCATCAGATTTTATATGTATTTCTAAAGAATTCAAAATCCTTTCTGTATTAATTTCCAAGGACACCAAATAATTCATCATTATTTCTATTCAGGAGAGTTTATGTTCATCTTAGAATTATGGGAATACTGTGGCACAGGTTCCACTTTTATCAAGTTTGTTGTGTTATATACTGCCACCGTAACTCCTATTAGTATACTCACCAACATATACATGGATACCCATGTAAGCAGCTGTTCATATCAAGATGGTCAGTACAAAAAGATTCTGACTCACTTCAGAGTCAACAAAGAACTGTCTATTCTTGCACAACGATGCTCTATCTAGAAAGGTGCACTGGCAAAGGTGTCTGAGAGCCAGACTCTTACTCTGGCTGTACCATTGACTAGTTGGTAGCAATTGGGGAAAATGCAATGCACCTCCCAGATCCCCCCTCAGCTGCCAGGATCTCAGCAGCAGCAAAGAGCTACCTGGCACAGGTCACATGATCTTTTGGGAGCAGTTCACATCACTGTGAGGTAATTAGGCCCAGTCCCCTCAACCCTCCTCAAGGACATTCTACCGCAGAGCCTTGGCCAAGGCTGCAGTTGAATCTATACTGAGTTTGACTTCTGTGCCCACCAAACCCTACTTCCTTTCACTCCTTTCTTTAAGTGTTGAGCTGCAAACCCAGTCCCTATGAAATGACCTAACCTAAGTTCCCCTTCAGGGTAAGCTCCCTGGCTATACCAACCTGCAACCCCAGTCTTCTTTCTCACATAGTTTCCTCTTCCAACCCCTAGGAACATGAGATGGTTCAGTAAAATCTCTTTGAAAACCACAATGTAGGTGTTTTTTTTGTTGTTAAAATAATGATTAAGAATAATGCCCCAGCCCTAGCTAGTTTGACTTATTGGATAAAGCACTGACCTGCAGACTGAAAGGTCTGGGGTTTAATTCCAGTCAAGGGCACATGCCCCAGTTTCAGGCTTGATTCTCAGTAGGGGGCATGCAGGAGGCAGCTGATCAATGATTCTCTCTCTTATCATTGATGTTTCTATCTCTCTCTCTCCCTCTCCTTTCTTCTCTGAAATCAATCAACCAAAAAAAAATATACATATATATTTACATATATATATCCTCCTCCCAATCTAGCCACCTAGCATGAAATTTGGTCATACAGACTCAAACTTGTCTTAGAATCCCTGCATCATCACCTATACCTGACCTTGGGAAAGTGACCTTCCCACATTTCATCTCAGCTCTTCCATGTGAAAATTAAAACCCATAATAATAATTCATGCACTGTTATTCTTATCAGATGAGACAATATTTGAAGGTCTTGGTACAGAGATTGACTTGGGGAAAGTGTAGCTGTGTTGTCTGCATCTGGGGGAGAGATTCTGAAATGTTAGCTACTCACATGTTTCCGGGAATGAATAATACAAACCTCCATGGAATAGGCACTTTCCCTGTAAAAAGGGCATATGGAAAACATTCAGGATTCTGACTAGCTAGCATCCTCAGTGTTTCCCTGGGGGTTTTCATGGACTCCAGGAATGAGAGGCAGGCAAGATAGAGATCCACACACTCTGTGGAAGGCAGAGGCTAAGGCAAGCAGTAGTAGGTAGAACAGATATCCCTAGGATATGGGCCAGAAAGGCATATGGGCCAAGAAAAACTGAATAGGTACTCACCTTGTGCCAGAGGCTGGGTTGCTGGAATAAAAGACAAAAATCATTCAGCATTCTGGCGTGTGGAGGATAAGGATGGTTGGCTGGAATGTCCTGCAGTATTATTTGGGAAGGTATGAATGGAGAAAAATATACCATAATAGGAGGGAAAGGAGATCATTTTTTAAAAAAGGGAGGACACAAACTCTGAGTTTGTGAAAAAACAAAAACAAAAACAAACAAACAAACAAACAAGATCACTTAGGATGAGACTGATCTGTAGTAGATCCCAAAGAGATGTTCGGTAGATTGCTTTATTGATTGGGAACAGTAGGGGTGGCACATGAGACAAACCAATGAAATGTGTCCAAAACTCCTGCATCCTATCTGTGTGGGCTTCTCCTCTCACCCTCCCCAAATTTCTTTCCACCTGACTCAGCTGGGTCATGGTCCAGAGTCAACGTCACCATCACCTGCTGCCACTCCCTTCCATGTCATGGAAGATATTGGAATCACGTGCAAGGTCTAAAAAAATCAATCACTGTTTTCCCCCTATCTGTTCATGGTCTCTTTCCCTGTAGACACAAGAGGTCTCCTGGGGCTTGCATCATCATTTTCTCTGTCCCCAGATTCGGACTGTCGAGTTCATGACTCTGCCATTTGTCTTAAAGTACAGGTTCGAAGAACATAGCATGTAGTCACTGTGCTTTTCAAGGATCATAGGCAGAGTGTTAAGAATACTGATGACTCATGGGTGGGAAGACAACCTGACTTATAATGCAGATCAATTTAGTAGATGTTGCTCTTTCTTTAACTGCTCCCTACACATCACACCACAGACTCTGCAGTAGGTCTGACCCTCTCAAGAGGAAGATGACATTTCTTCCTTCAAGGATGTGTGAAAGGCTAGACTATACCCTCTAACAACAGTGGTTCTCAATCTGTGGGTCGCAACCCCTTTGGGGGTCAAACGACCCTTTCACAGGGGTCGCCTAAGGCTATTGGAAAACACCTATTTTCCATGGTCTTAGGAACCAACACACCGCTTCTCGGTGTAGCAAAATGTAGCAATGTAGTTTACTGTTGTCATATGAAGACTGTTACCCATGCTACACCACGATTCAAGACAAAATATCATTTATTTGTAATTAGAAAGAAATATTTCACAATATTTAATTACATACTGGTTTTGTGATTAATCACTATGCTTTAATTATGTTCAATTTGTAACAATGAAAATACATCCTGCATATCAGATATTTACATTACAGTTCATAACAGTAGCAAAATTACAGTGATGAAGTAGCAAGGGAAATAATTTTATGGTTGGGGGTCACCACCACATGAGGAGCTGTCTTAAAGGGTCGTGGCATTAGGAAGGTTGAGAACCACTGCTCTACCAAGCTAGTAACTCATTTGTAGAATAGTTTCAAGATATATTTTTAATTTTATAGTCTATTAGGTCCACTAACAACTAATCATCTAAAAAGACTCTATGAATAATCAGGATGGTAAGGATATTAATGATGATGACAATGATGATCACGCCATTTATTGAGCACCTACCATACATTGTGCCTTGTTCATAGCATTTTGCATAAACGGTCACACTTCTACTGCACAACTATGCAAGATACCATTATTCACATGTTACTGAAAGCTTAATGCATTTGTTCAAGATGACATAATTAGTCTAGATGTGCAAAAAGTTTAGAATAGTGCTTGCCAAATGGGAAGCCTGCCATGTTTGCTAAATAAAAAATAAAATAAAAATAGTGAGTTGCGGGATCAAATTTGAACCCACCTCTCTAACCCCAAAGCCGGTGCTATTCTATTAATTACATCACATTCCTTCCCTATAATTGCTTCCCATTCTGTGGATTGCTCTGTGCCAGGTGCTGATGGAGGGTGGACCGAGGCAAAGTATAAAGATTTTTAAGGTCAACAGCCCTTCTGCTTTCCATGCATAAGGCACTTCACATGTCAGGCTCTGAGATAGACATCTCAGATAGAAACAGGACCCTTGTCCTCAAGTGGTTCATGGTTCCAGACATCAAAGGGCTTATAGTTTAGCTGGAGTATTGTGACAAATAGGAAACCATATGAGAATAAAACAGAATGGACTATAATTGTCTCAAATGATGTGATACCAACTAGAAGTATTATGGTAGTTCAGAGAAGAGAAAGATTTGTGAAGAATTAAAAGACAAGCAGAAAGTGATGCTTTAAAGGTGTTTTTTTCCTTCTCAAAATCAGATATGATTTTATGTTTTTTTCTGACTCTAAAAATAATGTAACTTCATTGCCAACAACATAAAGAAACAAAGAAAAATTAAGAAAAGAATATTACTGTAAGATATATATCAGGCTTCCTGAACTTTGAGACTATTGACATTCAACCCAGATAATTCTTTATTGAGAAAGGGCTGTCCTATGCATTTGAGGATATTTAATAGCGTTCCTGGTCCTACCCACCAGTATTTCTCTTCTATCCAATTGCAATAAACAAAAAACTATCTTAAGACATTGTCAAATGTCCCCAGGTGAGTCAGTAAGATTGTCACTATATTTCTTTCTCTCTCACATGTACATATACACTTATATGTACACTAAAGGACCAGTACATGCAATTAGTGCATGGGGGGCGGGGGGGAGATGTCTTTCAGCCCAACCTGCTCCCTCTCCAATGTGGGAGCCCTTGAGGGATGTCCGACTGCCAGTTTGTTCCCAGGTAGGATCTGGTCTAAACGGGCAGATGGACATTCCTCTCACAATCCAGGACTGCTGGCTCCCAACTGCTCACCTGCCTGCCTTCCTGATTGCCTCTAACTGCTTCTGCCTGCCAGCCTGCTTGCCCCCTAAACACTCCCCTGCCAGCCTGATTGATACCTAACTGCTCCCCTGCCAGCCTGTTTGCCCCTAACTGCCTTATCCTGTGGGCCTGGTCACCCCTAACTGCCCTCCCCTGCAGGCTTAATCACCCCCAATTGCCCTCCCTTGCAGGCTTGGTCCCTGCCAACTGCCCTCCCTTGCTGGCCATCTTGTGGTGGCCATCTTGTGTCCACCTGGGGGCAGGATCTTGTGACTATACGGGGGAAATCATCTTGTGTGTTGGAGTGATGGTTAATCTGTATATTACTCTTTTATTAGATAAGATAGAGGCCTCCTGCACAGGTAGGGGCCAGCTGGTTTCCCCTGAAGGGTGTCCTGGATCAGGGTGGGTGTTCCCTTGGGGCATGGGGTGGTCTGGCTGAGGAGTCTGTGGTACTTTTCAGGCCGGCCACACTCCCCAGCAACCCAAGCAGAGGTCCTAGTATCTGGAATTTATTTATCTTCTACAATTGAAACTTTGTAGCTTGGAACAGAGCCAAGCCTTCTGCTGGCACAGCCATTGAATCTTTGTTGCCTTAAGCACCAGCCAGGGTGTGTGGAAAGCTTGGCCTCCTCCATCGCCAGGGGCAACCCAAGCCTCTCTCCTGCTCTCTCTGTGCCATCTTGGTTGGGTTAATTTGCATACTCACTCTGATTGGCTGGTGGGTGTGGTTTGTGAGTGTAGCAGATATATGGTCAATTTGCATATCACTCTTTTATTAGATAGGATTTATATGGGTGTACACACACACACACACATACTCTTACATTCCAGGCATTGTTTATGCAAACGATATAGTTTTGTATATCAAAATTTGAATTATGCGATACACATTGTTTTATAAGCCATTTTTTTCTTTAGGTAAGACTGTCTAAATAATATCCTAGATATTTTCCAATAATATTGAACTTTATGCCTAGTATTCAGAATAGTGAATTTTATTCCTGTACCATATTTGCCAAACCATTACCCTGTTTTTGCCCATTTAGGTTACTTCAAAATGTTTTCTCAGTATAAGAACACTGCAATGAATATTCTTGTGCATAAATCTTAGTGAAGGAAGAGTTCTTTCTGACAAACTTTTAGAAGTAAAGTTGGGCTGATGACCTTTGTAGATTTTGCTAATTTTTCTCCAGAAAATAATCAAGTAATTCTCTCAGCTCTGTATGACAATCTAAGTTCTTACACCATCAACATTTGGTAGTGGCAATGTTATTAATTGACTGATTGATTGATGAAAAGACATTTTATTATTATTTTCTTATATAACATGACAGAGAATATACCTGATTGCATTTTCTCAAATGGCATGTGAGACTCAGGGTAACATTTCTTTTTGATTACTGAAAACCTTAATATCATGGGTCTTTTGACCCTTCATACACCATTTCTAGCAGGATTCTGTCAATGTTTCTGGCATACTGATGAATTCTTCTTTAGATTTTAGTAATGTCCTAAGTCTCCTTCATGTTTATTTCTATATTGTAGGTTGGTTATTAAGGTATTGGAAAAGATGGAAGTGATCACTTGTGGACACATTATGTCCTGATCACTTTTCAGTTGCCCATTAATGGTAATTGACCTACCACTTCAGTACAAAAAACATAAATCTTGATATACAAAAAAGAAACCAGAGAAAGAGAAATTCAGCTTTCTCTGTCATTTGTCATTGTTTTACCAAGTAATGGGTCCAGCTCCTCCTTTTTTAGCTTTAATGTATTATATAGTTTTGTTTTTTAGTCTTTGTAATTTTTATAGTTTCCTGGATGTTAAGTGTCTCTACACTTACAGAATGGAGATAAACAGCATACAAGAATCTAAATAAACTCCTACAGAATTAAATTAGACCCTTTAGACTATTGTAACTTCTCTTCCATCCATGGGGATTATTCTTAAAATATTAAAATTGTCATTATCAACCACATACCTATAAACCTTTTTTAAAGACCAGATGACTCTTAGTTCAATATATGAACTAAAAACCAGATGACTCTTAGTTCAATATATCCAAATGGTGAATCTCAGTATTAGCCAAAAATACCCATTTTGTTGAAAGGAGAGAAATCATTGTGATTATAGACCTCTGATTCATTGGTCATTGGTCTGATATTTATGCACCCAACAAAGCCACACAATGGTGTCACTCTTGGAGCATTGCATCCATAGAATAAGTACATGGATGACAGCCATTGTTTAAAGCTTGAGACATAAAATTAAGTGCACATAATTATTCTGGATTTACAAATGCTCAATTAAAAGAGTTCTTAGAGTTTATGATTCTCATGACACAAAGAGCTAAATGCTGAATGTAGACAGTATGACATTGTGAAAATAAGATGAGGTTAAGAATTAGGCAAACCTGGAGTAGAATAAGTCTCTTTTATGTACTCCCAGTGTGATCTTAAACAAGTTACTCAAACTCTGAGCCTCCTTATTCTTATCCATGAAATGGGAGTAAAATTGTCTTCCCTTTAGTAGAGACTATAATGAATATATAAAGTACCTATAAGGGAACTCAGCAAGGTCAGGATCCAGTTTTGTCATATACACTATTGATTATCAACATGTATCTCACAGCAGATGTTCACTAGTTGAATCAATGAGAGAAATTTGTCAACACAGGGCGAATGCTCAATGTCATCACTATTTTCATTAATAGTTCTTGCTGATATTAGAGATTTGGGGCCAAGGAAGAGGAGGATGCATTGATGTCCCCAATGTAATGGAACAACTGGGTTTGGCCAAGAGTCAATATGATAAAGTGATCAAGGCAAGTACCTTATGACCCAAATTTTAATGTCATTGTGACCCATTAGGGCTCTGTTTGACTCTCCTTATCAGCAGGGGCACATGATATGTGAAACAATATTGATTCATTGTTTCACAAATGTCCTTTGATAGCTCAAACTCTAAGTCTAGAGCACCCCAGGATTGAAATCCTGTTCATCTTGCTACAAAGGTGGGTAACTATACCAAAAAAGCTATAATTTTGTAAAGCCCATCACTGTATTTACCATATTCACAAGTAAACCCAGTCATATTTACCATTGAAATCCAAATGCTATGGGTAGAATTGAAAGAAGACCTGATATGTACCCCAAAACAAGCCTACATCCTGGAACCGACTTTTGGAGGTAAATATATATATATGTTCTTAAATGAGCACTTACTATATGCCAACCACTGCATTAAGTTCTATACCAAAGCATCTTATTATCTCATTAAAACTCTGGGATGTGTAATATGATCTTACTTTTACAGATGGGTACCAAAACCAGAACCAGCTGTGAATAAATGACTAACTTCTCTACATAATTTAAATAAAAATCATATATACCATGATTTTACTTTAGTGCCCACACAATTTTCTAAGATGGTCTTTTGACTGTATGAGATAAAAGAAATAAAATAGCTTAGAACTCTTAATTTCCAATAAATAGAGGCTTTGCTAAGCTGTACTTGGGTTGGGGGTGGGCAAATATTTTCATAATATCCCACTGGAACCCCAACTAGAACATGAAAGATATTTGGATTATTTCATAGTCATCATTAAAAAATCCATTACATATTTAGGGACCTAGCAGAGATATCAGAATTTGTATTATTCTGAGAATATTTGCCTATATGGCAGCTCAGCAATGGAGGAGGAGATGAGCATATGGGAGATTAATTTAGAAATTATTAATGTAGAGAATAACTTCATTCCTTCTTTGCAAAGTGTTGGTTTCCAACCAGAACCCAATGCCATTTCCACAGTGTTTTTTCAGTTCTCAGACTTTATCGGGGAGATTGAAGTTCAGTGTACAATTTGTTATCAACAAAGACCAAGTACATCGGGATACGATTATGTCAGGATGCAAGCACCTGTTGAATGTTTTGGGGTCCGTGTTTTGCATGGCTTGCTTACCCTGATAAGCACTGAGTCATTTGCATGACCTGCTAAATGATTGCTAAATGACCTGAGCCATTTGTCCCAGAGAGAACATCTCTGCTTTGAGGATAATGGACAGAAGAAGTCAAGGACATGTTTGTTAGTGAGGTCCATGCCCTCTCTAACATTGAGCGTCATTCTGATTTGCCCAGGTTAAAAATATTCCCATCATGCTTTGCAGCTTTACAAGGCACCTTCATATCCAATTCGTGTTTTCATCTAGGGAGGCAAATATACAAAGGAACTAAAGGTCAGAGAAAGTAACAGACTTGCCCAAGTGATGTAAGTAGAAAGGAAGAGTTTAGATCTGTGGTTATCACACTTGAATGTGAGTGAGATTTTTTTGGAGAGCTTGTTTGAGTATATGAGTCAGCAGATTTGGATGAGGCCTAAGAACTTGCATTTCGCACAAATTCCCCAGTGATGCTGATGCTGCTGCTGGCCTTCTGATTTCTCAGCCAGGTCTCTTCTCTGCAGGCCGCACTTGACACGGCACCAACTCCAACCTGCTTTCATCTCCATTTTAAAGTTTTCTTTCTCAAGGTCACCCAACAGATAAATGTAAGAGCCAAAGTTCAAACCTGGTTTTCCAACTCAAAGTCTGTCACCCTTCTCACTCTATGACCACATCCCCATGAAGTTTGCACATATATCATTGAATTCTGTTCTCAGCACTGTTGTTAAGGTATTACTAATCTTTTTTTAAAAAAAATCCTGTGTTTTATAAAGCTTTCTTTTTATCCTCCCAACACACTTATCTCCAGATTATTTACCCTGTCTAGAATCCCATGGATGCCACTCCACATGGCCCAAGAAATAGGGCAGGAACCAGACTGGGTTGTGCTCCCGAGTGAGTCACACTAACCTATCTTGTTGTTAGAAATGGCTCTGCGTCTTTATCTGTCCATAAACTCTAATTAATGATCATTTAACTGTACTGTCAACTCGGTTTAAGTTTGAGTGGTACCAGTTGTTTCTTCCTTGGGCCAACCAATAGTAACAGGGGAAGCCATTCATGCATACCATCGTCCCGGTGGCTCTGGGCCTATAGCGGCCCAGTTTAATGGGCATTCAGAGCTCATTAGCGAGGAAACACATCAGGAGTGACCGCTCTGGTGCCACACGTTGCAACTAATAGCCCCGCCGAACAGAATCGTTTCTGTTTCTGCTCACTTGTTGTGAAATCCTTTCAATGTCAACAAGTGGTCGTGTCGGCAGGAGCCCGCCATCCTGCCCAGCAGTTTTATCCGTTGCTCCCCTGAGCCAGACTTGTGTCCTCCTCCATTGTCCCGTCCCACAAAGGGGCCTGAGCAATCACAAAGCCTTCACAGCCATTCATCATCAGCTCACCGATTGTGCGGGCAACATTGCCCGCCAAAGTTTGGGCCAGTCCTGTGGGCATGGCATCTGTGGAACCAGAGGCAGGACACCTGGCCCGTGCCCCTGTATTGGGGATCTGAACAGCACAGGCATACGAGGTTCGATGTCCTTATCCAAGGGGACACCAAAATTCCATGTGATGTGCAAAACCAGGCTGAGATGTTCTGCCAGGATAGTAGAAAAAGTGCAGGTGTGGCAAGATTGGGTAGATTATTTTATCGGACCATATTACCCTGTAGTTTGGGAAAGAGGGGATTCTTTTATCAAAAGGGAGGTTGCATTGCCCTAACAGGTTTGGCTAAGTGGATGGAGCATCGGCCTGTGGACTGAAAGGTCCCAGGTTTCATTCAGGTCAAGGGCATGTACCTTAGTTGCGAGCATATCCCCAGGGGAAGTTATGCAGGAGGCACCTGATAGATATTTCTCTCTCATCAATGTTTCTGGCTCTCTATCCCTTTCCCTTCTTCTCTGTAAAAAAAAATCAATAAAATATATATTTTAAAAAAGGAGTTTGCATGCATTCAATAGATTTTTCTACTCAAAATGATGTATATTCTTTTATGCCTTAATGACTTGGTGCATTTGCCCAGTACTTCGAAATTAAAGTTATCTGTAAAATGTCATGCAGACTAGCTCAGCTATATTAGGTATGTAGAAAGAACGGTGATATTTCTATTTGTGCAATTTTACCATAGCCAGGTGGTTGAAAATTGGTCATATTTGCTAGAAATACAGAAGCACTAAAAATAGAGCGTGTGCCTCCAAATAGAACATCTCATGCCGCAGGAACAATGCATTAGAGTTTAACTACAAGAATAAAATCTCTCCTTGGAGATAATAGTTTCTTATTCTTTCAGATTCTCCTCAAAAGTGTCAGTTGTCATTTGTTTTGTATTTGACAAAGTAGGCAATGGTCAAAATGATAAAATGATAAAAATTCTGAACCCCTCGGCTCACCCTGCAAGCCCTTTGCTTGACCTATGAGCGTCTTCTATGCCCAGCTTCTGTCTGCTCTTGTATATCATTCTTTCCTAGTCTAGAACCTACTAGATTTTTAAGCTATTGGTTTGTGTATCTGTATCCTCTGCTCCTCTGCTAGACTGAGAGCATCTAGAAAGCTATTTCTACTTCTCGCTCATTTGGGTTGAGTCAGCACATGTAAATGAGAAAATGAGAATAATTACCTGTTGAATTAAGCAATCAATGTCACAAGTTGTCAACAAGTGAGACTGTGCCTTTGCATTTTTCTGGCGATACCACAAAAAGTGACCAGCCTGCTAAACATTTTGGAACATTACGTGCAGTCCACATTCTTTGCTAATTTGGGGTTTTAGGATATAATAGATAAAGATTATATCCTGATCAAAATATCTGCTGTAGGAGGAGCAAAATTTTAAATATCCATGTTCTCACTGACAAACAGTATGTTACCGAATTCTTTTTGCTTTCTCCTTAAGATGGGGTTTCTCTTCCAACATTTCTCTTATCATTGTTATCACCCCATAGCTTCCAATAATTGAGCACCTACTATGTGACAGACATAAACTAATGACTACAGTCTTTGCGTGTTTAAATCTCCCAAGCATCTTTTACTAATTCCATGAATATGCAGGGTGGCATTATGGTTGTACAATTCTTCTATGAATTATTATAGCTGCAGCCCCATGCAAAGGCTGGGTGTTTATAAAATATTCGGAAATACCTCTGTGGTTATTTTGTTTCTGATCCTGAAGAGATTCTAATAGGGAAGGGAATTCTGTTTCCTATTGGCTGCTCTGGCTTTTCTTTATGCTGTTTCTTCTACACAGCACGGTCTCACCCATGGGTTTTACTCTGTGGATGGAGATGCACAATGCCAAGGCAGAGCACGTGGCCCTTGCTTGTTTTTCAGGCTGAGAGTTGATATGCATTAATTTTCAAGGAAATGCCCAGGTGGTGGTTAAATTCACACTCTTTGAAGTGTTTTCACCATTATTAAAATACAACAACAACAACAATGAATTCCTTGCAGTTTGCTTTTGTGAAATATTTCTTTGCTATCCATCATAAGTTAGCTCTGACATTCACAAGTGCTTTATATGAATTACCTTATTTAATCCTTCTAAGCATCCTAGGAGACTAGATTTACTATTGTCTCCATGTTACAGCTGAAAAAATGGAGGCATAGAGGAGCTAACCAATCTGCTTATGGAACTAGAAGGCCATGGGACCAGGGTTGATCTTCTTTCTAGGGCATGTGTCCTTGATAAGACTATATACCTTCTTTGGTTCCCAGTATGAGGCCATAGTAGCTGAATTTTAAATTTACTTTGCTTTTTTTGGCTCTTGCAGATGAAATTTCCTTAAATAATTCTCTTTTGATGCTGGAGTTACTCTGACAATGATGGCCCAGTATTCCTAACAGGATGTCACTAAGAAGGCTGTTCTACACTCAGCTACCTCCCATCCTTCACGCTGTGCAAGAACAGTTCTTAATGTCTAGTAACTTGCAGTATGACACATTAATGTATTTTTTCTTGCAGTCCTCACAGCCTGCCACAGGAAGTGATATACAACCATTAATAAGAGCAGTTTCCATGTCCCATGTGCATGGGTGGGGAATGGAGGGTTTGGCAGTGCATTTCTTTGGGGGACTTTGAAAAGGATAATTTAATTGTTGAAATCGAATTTGGGGCCCCCTGTCACAAATCATTACCTTGTCTTTCCTCTATCTATCTCCTTGTTCTTCAAATTAATGGCGTGTACCATATACTGACCTCCATTAGCTTAATTTGGTTGGGACATTTTCCAGCCTGTATCTTCAAAACAAGAGAGAAAATTATGTTGGCCGGGGGACCATCTGTGGAGTGCAAAATGTTAAAGAAGCGAGCATTTTCTCATTTTTCACTTCTGAAACTACTCTATGTACAATTCTGGATATTTATATTTACATATCAAAACATTTCTCAGCTTGCTGACTCAGATTTGGTAAATGCGACTGTATTTATATCATCTAGGGAGAAATTTAAAATATTATTTCCCTCAAATCCTAATACACGAGGGACAGATTGACTTCTTAATCATACATTTCTCATAACTGAGCATACTGGTACTGTCTATAGCCCTTGAGTGATATATTCTCTGTAGCATTTCACGAGAAGTGCTGTGAAATACAGTCATCTCCAAGCACACCTGCTCAACATACTCCATTTTTATGCCTTGGTAATTAGCCAGCACTGATTCCTTCCTTCTGTAAAGTAAGTTTTTCTAACCTTAGTTTCTCTTAGCTGGGTTTTTAATCCAGGTTGTTAAACTTAACTATGTTTTTCTAACTTTGCTGTTGGGTTAATTGTCATCTATATATCTGAGATTAAGAAATATGACTTACAGATTTAATGGTCACTGTGTAATTTCCTTAAGCATGAATTTTAAAACGATGTTTCAGGAATTGTGCCAGGTCCAAAGAACATGGCCTGAAGCAGGAAGTGCACTAGAGTGCAGGTAGAGTGATCATTTACCTACCAAAATCTTAGTGAACTTAAAATCCCTCCATAAACTGCATATAGACATAAGAGGAAGTCTACTGTAAAAGGGACAAGAGACTAAAATAATGACCCTGGTAATTTTTTAACCAGCTGTCTGAATGGTCATGTGACTCAATCTTGCCCGGTCTTAGCTTCCCGGTCCATGAAATCAGGATCTTGGACAAGATCTAGGTTCTCTATCCACCCTCCACCAAGGAGCCTTTAAATATCTTTTCTCCACTTTCTTTCTTTGTGAAAGACTTAGATGGGAGAATGCTATAGAAATGGGAGCAGGGTTAACAACAAACTCAGATGTGGTCAAGCTGAGTTGGAGACTCGCGAGTCATCCTAAGGGAAATAAGAAATCAATTGTTGTCAAGACTGGTTTGGCTCAGTGGATAGAGTGTTGGCTTGCAGACTGAAAGGTCCCGGGTTCAATTCCAGTTGGGGGCATGTACCTTGCTTGCGGGCACATCTCCACTGTGGGGCATGTAGGAGGCAGCTGATCGATGTCTCTCTCTCATCGATGTTTTTGACTTTCTATCTCTCTCCTTTCCTCTCTGTAAAAAATCAATAAAATATATATATTTTTTTAAAAAAGAAATCAAATGTTGGGAATGGATGACTGTAGAAGTCACTGCTTAAGGTTGAGATTGTTTTTATAGAAGAAACAACTATGAATCATAGAAAAAGAAGGTAAGTTGCTAAGAAGAAATGTATAGAAAAAAGAGAGAAGGGATGCAAAAAAAAAAATAGGACCCTCAGTAAGGTCTCTAATTTCCACACAAGTAAAGTGATGCTCAAGGTAATGGAACAAAGACTTCTACCTTACATGGAGCAAAAATGCCAGATGGTCAAGCTGGATTCAGAAAAAGAAGAGGCACTCAAGATCTAATTGTGAACATTCTTTGAGTACTGGAGTACTCCAAAGAATTTCAGAAGGTTAGTCTATGTTTACAGACTACAGTAAAGTCTTTGGCTGCATGAATTTTAAAAAGCTGTGAGCTACTCTAAAAGAAATGGGCATGCTTCACCTCTTGATTGTCCTGATGGGTACACTATATTATGGACAGGAAGTCACTGTCAGACAGAATATGGAGAGACTGAATGCTTTCCTATAGGCAAAGGTGTCAGACAGGGGTGCATTGTATCTTCCTATTTGCTTACTTTGTACAGAACATATCAGATGAAAAACAGAAAGGAGTGAAAATTGGTAGAAGAAATATCAATAACTTAAGATATCCCAATGACACCATCTTACTGGCTGAAAGTAGCAATAATTTGAAGTGACTTCTGATGAAAACGAAAGAAGAACATGTCAAAACAGGACTGCATTTGAACATTAAGAGGACAAAAATCATGACTACAGCCAAGACCGGTTTGGCTCAGTGGATAGAGCATCGGACTGCAGACTGAAAGGTCCCGGGTTCGATTCTGGTCAAGGGCATGTACGTTGGTTGGGGGAACATCCCCAGTGGGGAGTGTGCAGGAGGCGGCTGATTGATGTCTCTCTCTCATCGATGTTTCTAACTCTCTGTCTCTCTCCCTTCTTCTCTGTAAGAAATCAATAAAATATATTTTAAAAAATCATGACTACAGAAGAAATACCATTTTAACATAGACAATGAAGACATTAACATTATTAAAGATTTTGTTTACCTTGCTTCAGTTCTCAATTCAAATGGAGACTGCAGCCAAGAAATGAAGAGGAAGCTGAGACTCAAAGGATAGCATAAAAAGAATTAGGAAAGATCTCCCAAAGCAAAGAAGTGTCTCAAGGTTAAGATAATCCCCACCCTTGCATTCCCAATTCCTACAAACAAAGTGTGAAAGCTGATAAAGAAAAAAGTGAATAGAAAAAAAAGTTACATTCACTTGAAATATGGTGTTCAAGGAATGCTCTGTGGATACCCTGGACCTCCAGAAAGACAAAGGAGTGGGTTTGAGAGCAAAGTAAGCTTGAAACATTTGACAAAAATGACAAAACTGAAATTGTTCCTCTTCGAGCCCACCATGAGAAGGCAAGGTTTTTTTGGAAAATATAATAATCCTGGGGAAATAGAAGGCAGCAGAAAAAAAGAAGACCCAAAATTAGATGGATCACCTCTGTAGCAGAAGCTATAGGTATGAGTCGACAGGAGCAGAGTGGGGCTGTTGAGGATATGACACTGTGGACATCACTCATTCATAGGGTGGCCAGGAATTGGAGCAAGTCACATACAGGGAAGCTTTGAAAGGGAACAGAGGCCAAAGACATAACCCTAAGAAGGATCTAAATGTAGGGACAGGAAGTAGTGAGAGGAGCCAGAAAAAAAAATGGACAGAAAAGTTGGAAGAGACCAAGAATGGTGACCCATCACAAAGGTGTCAGTTGAGTGTTCACACTATAGTAAGGTCAAGGGGCTTGAGGACTATAAAAAGATTCGTCCCCTCAGCCACCCTGCTAATAGTCTTGGCTGCATATTATACACTAGTGACCCAGTGCACAAAATTCGTGCACATTAAAAGGGAATTAATTAGAGGAAGTATTTTAATATTGCTATTTGCCCTTTCTCTATAATAAAAGTGTGAGATAAAAGAAAATGAGTAAAATGTATATGGAGACCTTCCTCCTGTAAGAATCTGGGGCATGCCACAGAAACCAGTCCCCACCCACCCACGTGTGCTTTGAAATCATGCCAGCCCCAGTCCCAGCCAGCCCCACCCCCTTTGGGCTAGATCCAGATCTGGCTGGCTCTCCCCCCATCAAGCCCAGCTGGGTGGGGGGGGGGTGGGCACACTGTGGTCCCCTGGCCCAGCCCAGTGCCACGCAGCCTCAGGTCCCTACTGATTGCTCGTTTAGGCTCATTATAGGAACTTGGCCTCTGCTGTGGGTGAAGCCATCTTGTGTTATGGGATCCCTGCCTCTGCTGTGGGCGTAGCCATTTTTGTTATGGTGTGATGGTCAATTTGCATATTCCCCTTTTAGAGAGAATAATTATCCCATAACATAATGTTTTAAAAAAAGAAATTGTGGTCCTCTGGCCAGTATTGCCCAGTTGGTTGGGCATTGTCCTGTGCACCATGAGGTTGCTGGCTCTATTCCTGCTCAAAGGCACAAACGCAGGTTTCAAACTCAATCTCCAGTAGAGGGCACGCAAGAGGCAACTGATTGATGTTGCACTCTCACATTGATGTTTCTATCTCTATATATCTCTACCACTATGTCTATCTCTATATCTCTATCTATAGCTCTATCTCCATCTCCATCTCTATCTCTCTCCCTCTAAAAATCAATAAATTATTTTTTTAAACCAATTGTGGCAAAGAAGGCTTAAGAATTTAGTTGGTACTTCATGCTATTCTATCAATACTGGCTAGATGGGGCTGGGGTGGATTGGATCATGGAGCTGGGGAGGCAAGAAAATGCATTTTTGCACTGAAGCCATTTGATACATAAGTAGCTTTCTGAGAATGTCTCGGATGAGCTGTGAACCACTGTAAAACATTATGCTTTTGTCATTCGGGTAATAGAAGCAGCAGCTCAGTGTCATTAAGACACCTAGCTGTGAATATCTTCATATTTGAATATCAAAGAGGCTGGAAATCCAAGGTACTTTCAGCTAGGACCACATCACAAAATCCCAAATGCGAATCCTGTTTTTCTTCCTGCAAATGAGCAAAAGGAGCCACGTAAGGGAGTTGAGGTTGTTTCCTAACTATCATCAGTGCCCTGCACTTTCAGAGCACATCATGGGAACTTTCTAGCAAAAAAAACTGCTGAAAATAACAACGCGCTTGCTTCCTGTTCTGTTCGCTGGTGACTGAGACTTGTGGCTGACAGGTGATAGAAATCTCTCAGTCCAGCAGCTATTGTAGGAAACTACCATCCTCTGTGGTGCCCAGCAAGAAATGCTAGGACTCAGAGAAAGCTATTCTCTAATAAACAAAAACAAATACAAAGTCTGCTTTTCTTTGTGCATTGACTCTTCTCTCCAAGTGCTCTGATCAGTTACCATCACAGTGTTTGTCACCAACACTGCTGACAACACATAACCTCTCAGTGTCCTTACCTACCAAGGTGCTGACATATCGCGGAATCTGACAAACCGCTAGATAACATACTTTAAAAGACATGTATACTCACGGTGAGGGAAGAATTTAGTGCGCAATACTGTGCACTCACCTAAGGGAAAAGGTAATATCGATTGAAACATTATTATGTTTTTAAGAGCAAAAAATAGATGAAAACCCAAAACGTCTTTTAAATAAAGGCCAGCAGATCTCCAGGCTCAGCAAAGGATGCAGGATAACAAGCATCTGGACTAGTATGACTTGGTCCCAGTATTTATAAGCAACAATTGAATAATCCCAGTCTCCAGATGAGTTATAGATTTGCATTACCTTTTACTAACATCAGAATTTTTATTTGGATGAGACTTTACATTTCTTCTGTATCTTTCTCTCATCTCTACTTGCAAGCACAGAGAAGGCAGCTTCCATTATCCCATTACCATACTAGATACAAAAACAGAAAATGAGGGAGAGACATAATGAGCTACCAGCATGTTCCGTGACTCCAGGGAAATGTTTGTATCTTGTATCTTTTTTTTTTCTTCTTCTTAATTTAAGACAGGAGGGAGGAACAAAAAAACTTTACGGCGAAGTAAACCTGAGACATTGATTCAAGAGCCAGACAGTTCAATGAACAGGATAATCGGGGTAGTTTTTGACAGGTGCGGCTGCCTGCGTATAGCCGGCATATAATCATTACCATTTTAATAAGGCTCTAATAGGGGGGCTGATCATTCAATGGGGTGTGAGGATCCCAATTCAGCTCCCAATCCCACATGAATGTGCTAGAATTTGCAAGCTTTGTTTTCCTCTTTTGTACCTCTGAATGCCAATAATTACTGGCTATAGATTCAAAAATTCTTAGAACTGGAAGCTAAATTAGCTCTCCTAATACTGCACAGAAATGTCAATACTCAGAAAGAAGGAAGCAAGTGGTTTTTTTGTATTCTTTCTTCTTATTATTATTATTACACTTGTAAGCATTGTGAAGACCAACAGTTGAAGGGGGCTGGTTTACAGCATAATAATGACATTACTGTCCCCGGCTGAAGAGCCCTCCCCCTTTCAGGGACAAAAAGTTAGCTAGCGGTCCACATGAAATAAGTCTTCCAAGGATCATGCATTGCTCTGAGCTTTCTGCTCCCCTTGCTGTGAAAGACATCCCTCTTGTCTGGTGTAGAGATGATATTTGTAAATATTCTAGAACTCCTCGTTGAAACGTAGATATCTTCTTGGAGAGGAAAAAAAAGCTTAGATCATAGGTGAAATGTAAAATAATATTATAATATTTATGATGTTGGTTTTTATTATTTAGGTAGCACAATGTTCTAAACACTATGATGCTTGATGTGGATTGTTATTATATTTAATCCTTCAACGCCACTATAGTTTCCCCATTCCCTTAGGTCCATTTACAAAAAAAAAGATGACACTTAGAATGATTCAGTAATTTACTCAAAATCATACGTAAGTTACTGGTGGAGAAAGGAATCAGACTGCCTAGATAACACAATTTCAGCGTGTGTTTCTTACTGGTGGCACTTGTCTGAAGTTCCTCAAGGCTTATGCCTTTAATTTAGTGGGGGCTGTGCTTCACCCCACTCGTGCCCAATTTCACAAGGAGCCACAGCCATTCGCTGCCCCGTTGAGCAGAAATGTTCTGTGGATCTAAGAAACCTGGCTGAGGTCACACTCCCGCTGAGGCCGGAACTGATTTTCAAACTCACCCTCCTTCACGGATCTGACCCTAGTCTCTATAACAAGCTGTGGGAAATGAAATCTTCTGTTTTTGACAGGTAATCGACAAAAAGGAGTTTGTCTACACTGGCAACTTGCTACATGGCTGCTCTTTGGGAGTCAGGCCAAACACTCTGCTAGCTTCTAACACAGTGTGTATGGGCAGTTCTGCACCAGAATCTTCCTGGACTGCACATATGTTAACTGTAAAACAAAATCTCTCCCGTGTCCATTGATGATGTACCGAAGTTCCACGTGCTTGTCTTTAAAGTCAGTTACCATGGTCGTGTCTTGTTTTGTTTGGCTGATCTGCTTTCTTCATAAACATTTTAACTAAAATTTTACAATGGATAGAGCAAATGTGTCCTGATGGGTGCCACATTGTAGACCTGACACCAGAATCCAATTTTCATAATCTTCAAAATGATTTTCTGACCGAGTCTCAGAAACCACATTTCATTATTTCTTTGATGTCTTATTGGTCACATAGGACTATTCAGTGAGGGAAGGGGGTTACACAGGGACAAGAAGACCTGGGGAGAGGACCACCACCGCCATCTGGGAGCCAGTTACTACCACCTCCTTGCAGAACTCTTGACTCTTAGCAGTGTTTTGTGTGGGAAAAGGCAAGAGGTCATTCCCACTTAGCTAAAGGTCATTCCCACTTAGCTAAAGGTCATTCCCACTTAGCCAAAAGCCATTCCCACTTAACTAAAGGCCATTCCCACTTAGCTAAAGGCCATTCCCACTTAGCCAAAAGCCATTCCCACTTAACTAAAGGCCATTCCAACTTAGCTAAAAGAGTAAAGCCATCTAGTTTACTCTTTATACATAAGCCTACGCATAAGCAGAGACCTCCGGAATAAAAATCACAAGCTATCTCAAAGGTGTTTTCTATTAATATAAAGACTTCAATTTCTTATTTAGTCACTTACTCATCTTTTCATTCAACAGAATTTACTAAGACGCTCCTACCCACCAAGCACTGTTCTAGATGTGGGATAACAACAATAAAAAATATGTCTAGAGATCGATCCATGTGGCTTAGTGGTTGGGCATTGACCTATGAACCAGGAGGTCATGGTTCAATTCCCTGTCAGGGTGCGTGCCCAGGTTATGGGACTGGTCCCTGGTAGGGGGCATGCAGGAGGTAGCCAGTCAGTAATTCTCTCTCATCATTGATGTTTCTCTCTCTCTCTCTCTCTCTTCCCACCTCTCCCTTTCCTTTCTCTGAAAATATATTTAAAGTATATCAGATTGTGCTGCCTGTGGATTCCTCTAGTATTTTTATGGTTTCCCTTCTAATGTTTAAGTCCTGTATCCATTTTGAGTTTATTTTTGTATTTGGTGTAAGTTGGTGGTCCAATTTCATATTTTTTTTGCATGTATCTGTCCAATTTTCCCAACACCATTTATTGAAGAGGCTATCTTGGCTCCACTGAATGTTCATGCCTCCTTTGTCAAATATTAGTTGAGCATAGTGGTTTGGGTGGATATCTGGGTTCTCTATTCTATTCCATTGGTCTATATGTCTGTTCTTATGCTGTTTTGAGAACAGTGGCTTTGTAGTATAGCTTGAAATCTGGTATTGAGATCCCACCTACTTTATTCTTCTTTCTCAGAATTGCTATAGCTATTCGTGGTCTTTTTTTGTTCCAGATGAATCTATGAAGAATTCTTTCTAGGGGTATGCCTGGGAGAGAGGGGGGGGGAAGGGGGAGATATGTATAAAAAATTAATAAAAACAAAATAATACTAATAATAAAATATATATCTAGAATATTCACACTAAAATTGAACTTCCACCTTCACAGAAGTGAGTTCCTAAAGAACTAGTTCTTTGGCGAAACCAGTTTGGCTCAGTGGATAGAACGTCGGCCTGCGGAATGAAAGGTCCCAGGTTCCATTCCAGTCAAGGGCATGTATCCTAGTTGCGAGCACATCCCCAGTAGGGGGCGTGCAGGAGGCGGCTGATCGATGTCTCTCTCATCAATGTTTCTAACTTTCTATCCCTCTCCCTTCCTCTCTGTGGAAAATCAATAAAAATATTTTTTTTTAAAAAAAAAGAACTATTTCTTCATGGAAAATGTTCACATTCTAGGTTTAAGGTTTCTTATTTGATCATTAGGTGAAATCTGACTTGTTTCTGAGTTGGCATCCCAAATGCCATATTCCCTAAGGATCAGAGAACTGCCAGACCCAGGAAAACGTTAGCCAAAAAGATATGCTTCCCAAACAGTGCAGGGAAGGACATTTTGGCAAAGGTCAACTGCATAAAGGTGGCATATGGTATTTAATACTGTCAAAACAGAGCTTTGTGGTCCTTGGCATAATATCCAACTCATAATATTAGTTAGAATCTTCATGTGCAAATTTTATAATATTCATAAAACTGAACATGTTAACCATATCCTATTGGATGGAAATGTCGCAGTAATATAAAAAATGACTAAAATAGCCATACCTGTCCTGATAAATAATCTTTCTTCCTTTAAACTGGTAAACCTCATTTTTCTAATTAGGAAAAAAATGGGCACAAATTAATAGTACCTACTTCTTAGGATTATGTGAGAATTGAATGAAATAATTTACATGTAGCTCTTACCCTGTTTTCCCGAAAGGAAGACATCCCCCGAAAATAAGACCTACTTCCAGTTTTGCCTCTCACTGAAATATAAGGCAACCCCCCCCGAAAGTAAGACCTCCCCGATAATAAGGCCTCCCCCAAACATAAAGTCTGCCCAGAATATAAGGCCCCCAAAGCTACCGTAAGGCATCTGACTCCTGATTTAAAGAGACCTCGCACTGTCTGAACAGCTCCGGCTATGCTGTGGTCAATCAATGAGCTGGTTTGTGATGACAACTATTGATACTACTGTACTGTATACAGGTAACAAATTTCCTTTGTTTGTTTGTTTTTTGTTGTTGTTGTTCAAGAATAAATGTGTTCCGTATTCTTCTTTATGGAAAAATAAGACATTCCCTGAAGATAAGACCTAGCGCACCTTTAGGAGCAAAAATTAATATAAGACACTGTCTTATTTTCGGGGAAACAGGGTAGCACAGGTGCCTAAACTGTGATAAGTGCTCGGTAAATATTGTTATTATTATACAGTGATATTTTATTACAAACCACTCATAGATAACTGACTTTACTTTGACGTTGGTCATTTATTGACACTGTTTCAGAGAATTTCAATAATTGATCAAGAATTCAAATTTCAAACTTGCAACTTTTCCTCCAAAGCATACTCCTCCATGGTTAGTGGGCTATGATCTAAAAGTAGATGTCTCTTCTACATATTTTTTTTCACTTATGTTATATGACACAGGAACTAGTTATACAAATTAGTGTAGTTTCTGTTTTTAACAAATTATAATGTCCTTTTGAACTAAAACAAGCATCACTCTAGTTTATGACATGTTTTTCCATCTGTAAAATGGGATGGAGGTGTTTATGAGTCTTTTGGCATTTAATGTGTAACCATTTATTTGAGAAAGCAGAAATGTATTCTGATGAAATAGCTAAATGGACTACTCATCGACATTAATCTATGGCTTCCTACATTTGATACTACTTTTGAGTTTTTCCATTGGATTCTTCACTTGTCTGGTGCTGTTGCCAGTGTCCAAACTCAGGCCTCATTTGGTGACTATGACCTTTAGAACCAAATTTAGGTCTTTCCTGCTTCTCATTCTGCTGAACAGAAAACATGATTTCCTGAAGCAAAATAAAAGGCTTAGAATAAAGACTAAGAAGGCTTCTTCCTAGTAGGTATCAAATAGCTCTTACAAAACACCATTTTGATGAAGCCGTTTAAGCAAATCAGAAACACATATATTAGATTTCTCTTGAGTTATTTGGGGTTTCAAAATCAAATGATTGAGCGAGTAGCAGGGACTGCCCTTCAAGTTGCACAGTGCTCTCTGAAACCTCACAAATGGGTCTTGAGGAAGAAGATGTAGTCAATCCCTGGAAAATTCAGGAGAGTCTCCACCAGACCAGGAAGTACCCAGAATTCATGAGCTTGCCTCTTTTTGCCAGATCCCAGTCCCATTTCTACATCAAAGAAGCAGAATTAAGTATCCAGATGCTGGGCGGCTTATTTGTACTGAAGTGATGATCCTCCCCTTGGGTTTACCACGAATTAGAAATAAGCCTCCTATTTTTCATCTTAAATCAGAAAAGAAATATTAGACACATTTTTCTTTGCTGAACTCCCATTCTGAAGATAATACCCTCAGGAAAAAAAAAGTGTTAAATTAAGAAGTGTGACCGGCTCACCTTTCATTTAACTTAATTGAGTCAAGTAACTCTTTAGTGCTGAAAGCCCCAATTCTCTGATTGTTTTGTGAGATGGGTGTCAACAGTTGTCTCCAAAGGCTGTTAGGGAATGCTTTAAAAAAAATGCTCCATTTATCTTAGCAAATTATATATTTTAAAAAACAAACAGACTTCTAACACCACTATTTTTGTAAGTAAAGATGGGAGAAGGCAAGAGATGTCCAAAAAAATCCGACAACAAAAGGTAAGCTCTGAGGTAGCGGAGTTCCACGTGTTGAAAAAATTCATATTAAATTTAAATCCCAGCGAGGTTTGGAGGCCATTTTCTTCGGGGCTTGGCAAAATTGGCAAATCAGCTATTAAAAAATAGGACTGAAGTGTTTTATCTGTGTTGTCCTTTGTAATTAGGCTGCTGAATAACAGAAGTATTATCACACCAGGGTTAGTGCCAGAGGATTATCCAAAGTTTTACAAATGGGATGCTAAAGTGGCCCGAACAGGTGCACACACAAAGACCAAGGGAGGGGAAAAAGTAAGAGAATGAAAGCTGAGGCCTACTACTTTCAGCCACATAGTAAAATTAATGGTTTCTGTAAATGAATGGCACAGTTAGATTACCATTGAACTTGTAAAATTAGAGGAAGGAGTCAGATTCTTCATTACACTCCTTTTTCTCTCTCTTTTTTTAATTTGAATGGAGGAGGTCGACCTTAATTGTCGTTTTACCTAAAAAAAAAATTCTTTTCATTCAAATAATTTTGCAGCAGGCACAGTGACTCCTCAAAAGAATTGTGCTTTCTGAAATCTTTTCCTTT
>PVJN01005501.1:0-81849 GCA_004026805.1 Lasiurus borealis | reverse complement strand
GGGGCATTTCAGGGTGAGAAGGTTAGTGGTGGGGGGCAGTTAGACACAATCAGGCAGGCAGGCAGGTGAATGGTTGGGAGGCAGCAGTCCCGTATTGCAAGAGGAATGTCCAACTGCCAGTTTAGACCCGACCCCTGTAAATTGGCAGTAGGACATCCTTTGAGAGGTCCTAGATTGGAGAGGGTGCAGGCCGGACTGAGGAACCCCACCTCGCACACAAATTTTGTGCACCAGGCCACTAGTCCTATATAATAAAGAGGTGATATGCAAATTGACCCTCAAGCCCTCGCACAAGATGGCCATCCCCATGTGGTCAAAGATGGTCACCATAAGATGGCCAGCAGAGGAAGGTAGTTGTGGGTGACCAGGCCAGCAGGGGAGGACAGCTAGGGGCAACCAGCATGGCAGGGGAGGGCAGTTGGGGAAGACTGGGCCAGCAGGGTAGGGCAATTGGGCATTTCCAGGACAGCAGGGGAGGGCAGTTGAGGTTAATCGGGCCAGCAGGGGAGTAGTTAGGTGTCAATCAGGCCGGCAGGGGAAAGGTTAGGGGGTGATCAGGCTGGCAGGCAGAAGCAGTTAGGGGCAATCAGGCAGGCAGTCAGGCAGGCAGTTGGGAGCCAGCAGTCCTGGATTGTGAGAGGGATGTCCGACTGTCAGTTTAGGTCTGATCCCACATTGGCAGTTGGACATCCCTCAAGGGGTCCCAGGTGGAGGGTGCAGGCTGGGCTGAGGGACATCCAGTGTGTGAATTTTGTGCACCGGGCCTCTAATCTTATATAATAAAAGACTAATATGCAAATTGATCAAATGGCAGAATGACCAGTAGAACAACCAGCTGCTATGATGCACACTGATCACCAAGGGGCAGATGCTCAATGCTGGCACTGCCCACAGCCCGCAGGCCCCAGGCCAGCCAAGTCAGGTGTCAACTGAAAGGTCCCAGGTTAAATTTCAGTCAAGGGCACATGCCTAAGGTTGTGGGCTCAATCCCCAATAGGGGACTTGCAGGAGGCAGCCAATCCATGATTCTCTCATTATGGATGCTTCTATCTCTCTTTCATCTTTCCTCTCTGAAATCAATAAAAATATATTTTAAAAAAATAAAATTGTGCTTCTTTCTTTAAAAAAAAAAAAGTATTAAGCCAAGACCGGTTTGGCTCAGTGGATAGAGCGTCGGCTTGCGGACTGAAAGGCCCCAGGTTCGATTCCAGTTGGGGGCATGTACCTTGCTTGCGGGCACATCTCCACTGTGGGGCGTGCAGGAGGCGGTTGATCGATGTCTCTCTCTCATCGATGTTTCTGACTCTATCTCTCTCTCCTTTCCTCTCTGTAAAAAATCAATAAAATACATTTTTTAAAAAAAAAAGAAAGAAAAAAAAGTATTAAAAATATCTTTACTTTCTATTTGAATTGTGGGGTTTTTTTTCAGCTTTTTTATTACCTTTTATTTTTATTTTTAAAAGATATTTTTATTTATTTCAGGGAGGAAGGGAGAAAGGGAGAGAGAGAGAAACATCAGTGATGAGAGAGAATCATTAATTGGCTACCTTCTGCATGCCCCCTACTGGGATTCAGCCTGCAATCCAGGCATATGCCCTTGACCAGAATCAAACCTGGGACCCTCAGTCTGCAGGCTGATGCTCTCTAACCTCTGAACAAAACCAGCTAGAGCTTGAATTGTTTTTTATTATTTTAAATAACTTTCATATATCTTACTTTTTTAAGGTCTTCTACTTAAGCCTTATAAGAAGACTTAAATCTATGAGATATTATTGGGTATATTTAACATGTTATAAATAAAGAAAATGTGGCTTTCTGGGGTCAGTTTGACACACTGGACTAAGGTCAAACCAAGGATTTTTGGTCCCCAATTTATTGGTTTTTCTAACATATTTTCCTAATTCTTGATCTATATGCTAACCATTATTTTTGGCCACTTTATTTGGCAATATAAACTCAAAAAGCTTGAAGAAAAAATGACCTATACATAGTAATACTATTTTTAAATTTCTGGAGTTTAGATAGGAACATATAAAGCTTTAAACAACTTGCCATAGAAACTGCAATAATGCCTGAGACATTTCATCAAAATACAAACTCCATTTGATACTATCACTCCTGAAAGCCCCTCGGGAAATAATGGCTTTTGGATTCTGCAAGTCAGCGTGACATGGCATGCAAAATTGCATCTCATGCTGAGCCAACCAGGAAAATATATGTCATCACTATGTGACATTCAGAATTTCATCTGGAAACTATAATCTTGTTCTGACTGCTACAAAGGGGAGGCGGAGGAAGACTGCATACAAAACAATTTGGTTGAATTTTTGCTGAATTCTGGCCAGTTCATGTAAAAACTAGAAGTAGTAGAACTCTATATTAAAAAAATTTCAATGTACTCATTATCATCACAAGGTGCTCTCAAACAACTTTAAAATTAACTCAGTTTAAGTCATACATTAACTCAAATTAAGGAATCGCTAGAAAAAAATGTTTGCAATAAAACAAAGTTACAAAATTAATAAATTGTGTAAAACAAAACTGTACACAACAAAAATCTTAAGTCCTTTCCCCTAATTCAGTGGTCGGCAAACTCATTAGTTAACAGAGCAACAAAGTGCAGCTCGCTAGTGGCATGTGACTCACGAGCCGTGATTGGCCGACCACTGCCCTAATTGAATAAACTCTAGGTTAATAAACAAAAAATTGTTACAAAGTCTGCAATCTATCTTATAAATATGAACTCTTCCTATTCTAGGTTCTTTTCCCTCTGTCCCCCAGGTCATGTATGCAATACACCTTCATAATCCACTTACCTTATTTCTACCAAAACAGAAATGTGTGAATGTGATTTAGTCTAAGCATTATATAATCAAAACGTTGTATTTTAAACCTATTGAGACTAACTGTGAAGAGAAAGTGTAGTAGACATAAACGGGAATAGATGATTGACTCGCATCCTCAGGAGCCATGTTTCTGCTATCCCTACATCATGCCCCTGACATGGAGGTGGAGGCATGACATATCGGAGGCAGCCACTGGGCCATCATAGTGCCAACTTCCCTGGCCCCAATGATTGGCTAAGTATGTGCACATGATCTAAGACAGACCAGACAAAGTCTTCCTCAGATATGTTTTCAAATGGCACTGGATCCAATCTCTTCCTCTCTGGTCATAGGGAGTTACATATGTGAGTTCAGAGGTGCCATAGCTGCGTACACAGGGGTGTCAAGAAACCTATGCTCAGTAAAAGAAAATTAAACCAACACAGGAAGACAAAGTTCTGATGATGTGCAGTCTAGTTATAGGTCATTCCAAAGAAAAGATCTGTCTTTGCCTTTCTTACTATTTTGGTTATAGGAACTGATATGTATCACTGACTTTTTTTTTTTTTTTTACTTAAAATCATTTGAATATAGTTTCTATCTCTTGCAATCAGAGTTCTTTCTAATTTAGAAGGTAAAAGAGGGATAAATGGTGATGGAAGGAGACTTGACTTTGGGTGATGAACATACATGGTAATATATAGATGGTGTTTAATAGAATTATATACCAGAAATCTATATCATTTTATTAATCAACATAACCCCAGTAAATTCAATAAAAGTTAAGAAGAAAATAACACGTCTTCCCTAGTAAAGGAATCTTCTATTAATTGGGGGGAGGGAGGGGGCAGAAAATATATTAATAGTTGTAACAGCCCAGCCCTTTCATTACACAGCCTGCATAGACCCCACATGCCTCCAAATGCTTAAGCCAGTGGTTGGCAAACTAATTAGTCAACAGAGCGGCAAACCGCGGCTCTCGAGCCACCGCAGTTTGCCGACCACTGCTTTAAGCACATCACTGAGCTTCCCCATCTCCCAGACTCACTTCCTCCAGAACTAGCCAACCTCACTGCCTGTGGAGCTTACCTGCCTCTCACTCCTTCATTAACATATTCAGTGATCATTATCCTGCTAAGTCCTTGCCTAAATCTCCATGTTTGGAGAGGCTATTGATTTTTTACTTCTCTCATCTTTTTTCTGGCCTTCAGGACTTTTCTTGAACTACATTAGGTGACGCATTCTTCAGTTTTACTTAACTTCTAGAGACCCTCCAACCTGGACCCCTATGAGGGACTTTCTCTAGGTTACCCTAAAATTCCCAAATAATAGCTGAGGACTGACTGGAGGCATCCCAATGTGAACACTAGGAATGAAACTTAAGTATGTGGTAGTGCCAAGTGAGTAGCACAATTATCAGATCTGTGTGTAAAAATTATCATTCAAATGACCAAGGAATGTTTCATGAAATACAAACAAAAATGGAGGTATTAAGAAACTCTCATCTATGGCTACGATCATCTAGAGTAGGGATGTTATATCGCGTAATTATCTGGCATCTGTTGAAATACTTTAGGAAACTAAGTTTAGAATTGTTTTCTGATTATAAATTATGTTCATTGCTCAGAATAATGTAGAAAAAGCATACTTTTCTATAAATTTTAGGATTAGAAATAAAAATAAATTTTCTTACAAAATATAAAAGGAAAAAACAACTTAATAAATCTATATTTTCATTAAGTACTCTGATTACTTTCTGAATGATATTTTCAAGTTATTTTATTTAGATGTACTTCATTTCATTTTAAGCCTTCTTCTATTCAAAGAAAGAAATATTATTTAAAACACATTTTATCTCTCAGAGAATAAAATCAATTGTATAATATGCATTGATATCTACTCTTTTAATATTTTACAATAAAATTAAGTACCTAATTATATAAAAATGGAATTTTATGCTAAACTGTCGGATTCAAGTAAGAAACTTATACAAAAATTCACAAAAAAGGTATCTTTTATACATTAATACTAATTACACATTGTATTTAAGAATGTACTTGTTCAATATTCATGCTTGACACTTTTTTTAAATCCTCACCTGCCTGATTGTGTCTACTTCTCAGAATGATGTTTCTCAATCTCCTCCTTTGGCTCTTTCTTTTTTTTTTTTAATATATTTTATTGATTTTTTACAGAGAGGAAGGGAGAGGCACAGAGAGTTAGAAACATCAGTGAGGGAGAAATATCGATCACCTGCCTCCTGCACGCCCCCTAACTGGGGATGTGCCCACAACCAAGGTACATGCCCTTGACCAGACTTGAACCTGGACCTTTCAGCCTGCAAACCAACACTCTATCCACTGAGCCAACCCAGTTTCGGCTCTTTCTTCTGACTTTTAATGAGAAAGTTGCTCAGCTTTCTTCTCACCTTGCTGTGTATCTCTCCCTGCGAAGTCACACAGGGTCTGTGGCTTTGACTATGATTCATGCTGCTGACTACCAAACCTGTACCTCTCATTGTGTAAGATCCAAGCTACAACTCAGACAGGAAAACACTTTTACCAGCTCTGTCTTCTGACATCCCCACTCACAGGAAAATATTTATTTTCAAATTCTCTTCCCAAACTCAGCTGGGGACATTTAAGCTATTGTAGCAGAAACTGCTAAGTCACCTCTAATATTCACTCTCCCTTTCTTCTTAGCTAGAACCCACACGATTCATCCAGGCACACCGCCTTAAAGAATACAAACTACATTCCTGACACCTCCATGCAGCTAAATATAATCATGTGACTAGGTTCTGGCCAAGAGTACATAAGCAAAAGTGGAGTGTGCAACTTCCGTATAGTTTTTAAAGAGATTTCACTCATTACTGCTCACTGATATGCAGATAGGACAAACCACTGAGGCATCCACTGTGAACCATAAGGCAAGCCTGGCATCTGAGGCCACCCATAATGGAACAGGAAAGTTCCTGAACTCCAAGACCTCTAATACCTTGGGGTATGGAACCAAGCTTTCACATGACAGACAAATAAAAGTCAATTTTGCTCAAACTACTGTTACTAAGCGTTTTCTAACATTTTCAGCCAACCTTAACTCAATCTTAAATATTAGAGCTACATTTCTTAAACTCTTGCTTAGTTTAAAAATACTATATTTTGAAATGAAGTCAGAAAAAAATGCAATTAGAAAAATTCTACCTGATAACTCACGTCCATTATCAAATGAAAGATTTCAAAAAAAAATAGTCTGAAAACTTTCACTATCTGTAATAATAAACCAAGTGCTTTTGGAAATTTCAGAACTTTCCATATTTCTCTTTGAGATCTAAATTAGACAGTATTTCCATATGCCTGACAGAAAAAAACTAAACATCTGAAACATCGTAATCTTTTTGTTTTTGAAGGGTTTTAATTTATTTTATTAATTACATGTATTACTACATATATCTCCTTTTTTCTTCCCCATTGACCTTCCCACAGCCTCTCCTAATCCCTGTCTCATGCATCAATAACTCTGACATATAATTAAGAATATATTAAAAAATATATATATATATATATGCCAATATTGATGTTTTAACTTTGAGTCTTATCAAAATGGCACCCAATTAAAGAGGCAGAGCCTCCCCTGCTCATCACAGAGGTTAGGAGTTTCCAGTATATATATCCATGTTGGTAGCACTAATGCAAAACTCTTCACTACATTCATCCTATAGAACTGGGCTGAAATTTTAGAACAATTACTTGGGGGTAGGGGGGGGGAGAGAGACACTACAGTCGGCTGCTTATATATTAGGTATCAGATGGAAAATAGTGGATGACTGCATTTATATAGACCTGATTTTTAGAGCTGGTTATCAACCACCAGTGAGGAACAGGAGAAGGCAAAGGATAGTCACAGAATGACTACTATAATCTCGAACTTTCATTTAAAATGTCTGACTAGCCCTGGACGGAGTCGCTCAGTGGTAAGATCATCAGCCCGTGTGCAGAAGGTTGGATTCCTGGTCAAGGGCACATACCTTGGTTGCAGGTTCGATCTGGGGCCAGGGATCTTTCCCTCTTTATGACTCAATCTCCTTAATTATAAAGTGTATGTGTATGTGTGTGTGTGTGTTTGTATGTGTGTATGTATTCATTCCCACATGATTGTTCCTCAGATACTCACATGGTTCATTCTCTCAGCTTCTTCAAGCATCTGGTAATTTGGACTTTCAATGAGGCCTTCTTTGACTATCCTAATTAATTATTGTCCCACAGTTCATTAAACCTCAGTACATTTTTTTTCCTTTCTTCTATGGTTATGTCTTCAGGTTTATTGACTACTTCTTCTGTAATGTCTACTCTATTGCTAATTCCACCCAGGGACGCTCTCATTTCAGATTTTGCATCTCTAGAGAAAGGCTTAGTCCTTTTTTATATGTTCCATTTCTCTCTAAAATGTGTTAATATTTTCTTAAATAACTGAATACAGTTTTAAAATCTGTTTTAATGTATAAGTTTTAACATACTTGCTATTCTATCATCTATGGAATTTCTCAATTTATTTCCGTTGGTTATTTTTTGTTCTGGTCAAAATTTCCTGTTTCTTTGTATCTCAGTTTTTTTTGTTTTGTTTTTTTGTTCTGTTTTTCGTTCTTTTTTCTTCCTTTTAATTGAATTTATGGGAGTGACATTGGTTAGTAAAATATAGATTTCAGCTGTACAATTCTATAACACATCTTCTGTATATCAAATTAAATGGCTGACATTGTGATTTTTAAGTTGTTACCTGTCTGTATCTTGCTGTATTCCTCTTAATAGCACTGGGATTCATTCTGCCAGCAGTTAACCTACTCACTGTTTTAGTTCCTTTTGTAATGCTTACTAAAGGTGGGTTTTGGGCAGTGCGTGGCAAACTGCAACTCAGGAGCCATATGCAACACTTTGGCCCCTTGAGTGTGGCTCTGCCACAAAATACCACGTGCAAACGCGCGCACATACAGTGCAATTGAAACTGTGTGGCCCATGCGCAGAAGTCAGTTTTCGGCTCTCCAAAGAAATTTCAATCATGGTACTGTTGATATTTGGTTCTGTTGACTAATGAGTCTGCCAACCACTGGTCTAGGGTAGCCTTTACTCTGTGGATAGGGTAGCTCCACTACTAAGGCATGATGCTCTGGGTTCTCTACGATGTCCTGAATGATTACTAAGAATTGTATATTATGGACACTGGGAAGGTGAATGAATGCCTTCCAGCCTGTGTGAGCTCTGAGAACTATTCTGTTCACAGCTCTTGAGTCAATCTATGCCCAATCTTGTGGCGTCTCATCCTATACATCTCACTCATTCGTGAAAACTCAAGAAGAACTCTATTTCTTCTTTCTGGAACTCTTTCACTGAAGAGCTTTCTGTCTCTGGAATTCTGTCCACTAATTTCCAGTCATCTCTGCCTCCTTATACTTCTATCCCTGTGCTTCCCATAAGTCAATTCAGCAACACAGCTGAACTTAATCTGAGATATCCCACCCTGCGCAATTGTCTGGAATGTGCCTTCAATCAGAAAGCCAGTGCGAGCCTAGCCCTCACCTCATTCATTTCCCTTCTGTGAGGGAGCGCGGTCCAATACTGCCTGTTGTTCAATGTGCACAAACTTTTATTTCTCCCATATACTCTGACCATATGTTATTTACAGCAAGAACATAGGCTGAATCTCTGTTACTCCATCATGGTCAGAGGCTTAAGTTCCATACTTTCCATTTGTGGCAGGATCTCCTAAACTTTACATCATTAATGATCGCATCTTTATTATTTTGGTAGATTTAACGAGTCAAATTAAAAGGCCTTCTATTATTTTAACTGTGTGCTCGCAGAGCTTTAGACTTGATGATAATGAATGGCATTTTTTTTCCAAGCTATCATGTATGGAGTATCCTGCTTTTTACAGTTTTCATTTCCATTACAGACCTTTTTGTCAAGAGCCCCAAATTAATGTTCATAAGGTTTCCAAAACAGAGGGTAAACAGATGTCTCTAACTTTTAGGGTTTCCTTGTTTTGAAGGGTATCCGGATTCTCTGGAAGATAATTTGGAGTTCTGTAATAATATATTATCTTCATGTGAAACATGACTTGATCCTGGCTTGGCCTGCCCTGCGTGCCTGTATCAGTAAAACAGCGCTGTTCTGCTGTCAACACATTCCAGTCATCAGTCACGTGCTCCAGGGCAGCCAGTGCTTTGCCCCGGTTAATTGAGACTGGAAGAAGAAGATGTCTGCATCATCTTGAATAATTAAAGACCAAAACCAAGCCTGCTGTTTATCAGCGAGCCTTCGTCATCATGTGCCAAAAACACTACATAACTTGTTGGGGATGAACTTAAAACCAACAGTCAACTTTAGGTTGAGATTATAAAAATTAAAAAAAAAATAAGAATTGAGACAAAAATTAATCCTAACATTTGTCCATTGCAAAGTTCCGTTTAAAAATTAAAATGTGTATTTCAGAACAATGTGAATATACTTAAGACTACTGAACTGTACACTAAAAAGGTAAAGATAAGCCCTAATCGGTTTGGCTCAGTGGATAAAGCGTTGGCTTGCGGACTCAAGTGTCCCAGGTTTGATTTTGGTTAAGGGCACATACACAGTAGGGAGGGTGCAGGAGGCAGCTGATCGATGGCTCTCTCTCATCAATGTTTCTAAGTCTCTATCCCACTCCCTTCTTCTCTGTAAAAAAATCCATAAAAAAAAAATCTCTTTAAACCAAAACCGGTTTGGCTCAGTGGAGAGAGCGTCGCCTGTCACCTGTACCGCTCCTTAACCATTACTTGACATTAATTATTTTAATATATTTTATTGATTTTTCACAGAGAGGAAGGGAGAGGGACAGAAAGTCAGAAACATCGATGAGAGAGAAACATTGATCAGCCTGCACACCCCACACTGGAGATGTGCCCGCAAGCAAAGTACATGCCCCTGACCGGAATCGAACCTGGGACCTTTCAGTCCGCAGGCTGATGCTCTATCCACTGAGCCAAAGCGGTCTCGGCGACATTAATTATTAAATATGATTTAAAGAAGAGAATAGTCCTGGCCAGAGACTCAGCTAATTGGAACATGGGAATATGGTTCAGTACACCTAAAGACGGCAGGTTCGATTCCCAGTCAGGACACATACCCATGCTGTGGATTTCAATTCCCAGCCGGGCATCTAAAGAAATAAGCACTTAATGTTTCTCTTTCACATCATAGATGTGTTTCTCTGTCTCTCTCCCTCTCTTTCTCTCTCTCTCTGTTCCTTTCCCTCTCTATTTCCCTCCCTACTCGTACTATCTAAAATCAATTCTAAAAAATTAAAAATTTAAAAAGAACAGGTCTAAATAGTAAAAATCAGGAGGCCAAAATAAGTGGTTAATATGTATATAAGATTAAATTTATTTTTATCAATTGACACTTAGTGGACACTTATTTTATTTACAGGTGATATTTATAGGTCTTTAGGTAAATATCAGTTAAAGAGATTTTAACTGTATACTGAGAGGTGAAAAACAAAACATTCGATAAAATAAACATAACATATTTTAGGAAAGTAATAGAGTACAGAAAATGTATATTAGCATATTTATTGTTGCTGTCAAATATGAAGAAAATACTAACTTCTACTCTAAACCACAAATGATCATTTGAACTTCCTATGTACACAATCCTATTTTAAATTTCTCATAGGCAAACATTATGTCTTAGTAATATGTCTACCCTCAATGTCATTTACAACAGAGTCTTGCCCATTAGAGACATTTTATAGTGGGTTTTGATTTATTGAAAGTATAAAACATTTTTCAATATGATTGGCAATGAGTCATCCTATATAAGCCAATATAATAAAAGGATAATATGCAAACTGACCCTAATGGTGGAAAGATCGGGAATGACTGGTTGCTATGACGCATACTGACCACCAAGAAGCAGGCGCTCAATGCTGGAGCTGCCCCCTGGTGGTCAGTGTGCTCCAGCGAGGGGCAGTCCGCTCAGCCACAAGCACGGCTGCGGGCTGGGAGCAGTGGCAGTGGCAGGAGCCTCGCCTGCGTCCTCAGCAATACTAAGCGTGTCAGACTGTGGCTTAGGCCCGATCCCCAGCGAGCAGGCCTAAGCCAGCAGGTGGACATCCCCCGAGAGGTCCTGGACTGCGAGAGGACATAGGCCAAGCTGAAGGATGCCCCCCCCACCCCCCGCATCAAATGCATGAATTTTTGTGCACTGGGCCCCTGGTATGAAATAAAGCTGAATAGAATATCTAAGAAAAAAATCACCTGAAGAGAGAATAGCCCATCATCACAAACATTAGAAGTTAAAGATAAAAACACCAATTAAAATTAAATCAAAGTACTGTGGGGTTTGTTTGTGTTTTTTGGGTGTGTTTTTTTTTTTTTCACAATACAGGAAATATAAAAAAGAATATGGGAGAAAATTGATGTTTTATATTTGAATGGACAGTCTAGCTCAACAAGTAAGAGAAGGGGAGGAAAGAAGATTGCGATGCACTGTCATTTGCAAGAACTAACATTAAGAAGGAACATACTATTAGGAGACAGATCTACAGGGTCTCTTGTCTTTTTTGCATGTCTCAAAAGGAGAGAGAATGAGTGCCTTTGACACCAATTGTGTTTTCAAGGCTATCTGAACAGCATGCAGCCTCAGAAGACAGAAATACTATCCCCTTTCTGAACACTGGGCAAGCTATCTCACAGTCTTGCAAGGTATATATAGTGCCTCCTTCTAGAAAAAATAGCAGGCATGCTTTTCTACACATTAGGTTCCCTCAATTGAGGGCTTTTCTCCTATAATGTACAGAGGCATCACACCTGTGGAAAACGGGCTGAGGAGAAGGACACAAGAAAACGCTAACACTCTGGTGACTGCTAATGCTGTCAATAACAAAGTCCTTTGTCTCCAGCCCAGGAGTCTCATGGCTCTCTCTGGTCAACATTGATGAAACGGTGGCCCAGATGATTTGATGATGTGCCACTTTAGAGGCTGGGTAAGACCACAGAGGCTTCAGAATTCTTGACACATACCTGTCACTGTCTTTGTTTTTATGGGGCTGCTGGCATACTCAGAGGCCTGATACGACTGCTGCTTTGCCAAGGGCGCACTTCCAACAGAAGCCTCATCCTCCTTCCTCCTGCTGATTGGCATAACCAGAGGGACAGCAATCACAGGCGGCTGGAGAGGGGAAGATGGAGAACTGAATTACAATTACTACTAATGCATAAGCAGCGGAAGTGTAACAAGGCATTACTGAGACTTTTACTTTAAGTCAATTAGTCAATCCAACAACCAATTTCTGTCGCCCTCTCTCTTCATATCTCTCTCTCTCCCCCCTCTCTTTCATACACACACACACACACACACACACACACTCTGAATGATATTGTAAATTATGCCCAGTAAGTGTGGCTCAGTGGTTGAGCATCATCAACCCATGAACCAGGAGGTCACAGTTCGATTCTTGGTCAGGGCATATGTCTGAGTTGCAGCTGAATCCCCAGTTGAGGGGCGTGTAGGAGGCAGCCAACCAATAATTTTCTCTCATCATTATGTTTCTTTCTCTCTCTCCCTCTCCCTTCCTCTCTGAAATCAATAAAATATATATTTTAAAAAATTATAAATTACAATCCTGTGTAAAATCTTGAAAATAATTGTAAATTTTAGTAAAAAGTATAAAGATGATATAGTAAGAGCAATTCAAAACTAAAAGTAGCTTTGAAAATCATTAGGTCACCCCAATAAATTAAATAATTATAAAAATACAACAAGAAAAGAAAATTAATGTTAGTAGAAAATTAAAAGTTATTCTTAAAAATGGTATTTTGATTAGGTAAATTTTAAGATGGACAATCCAGTATTTTCTGAGAACTGCTGAAAGTCTATTTAGTCTGCCAACGTGATATCCACAGTATATTTAGAAAGCATAGAAAAATATCTACGGTTCGAGAAAGCTGGAAAACATTATGATCCTATATTGAATGCATGAGTGCTGAGCTGAACAATAAAGCAGCTGTTTCATCTTTATTCACTGAAATAAAGTCTGATGTTACCGTAGATGACGCCCAATACAATCTTGTCAGATTTTTGGCAAAAAAAAAAGCATAGGTATTTTTATGTATGCTGCAGGATCAAAGATGGATGTCAAACTGGGTGGAAAACAATAATCAAATGTTGGGTTTTCGCCACAAACTGAGAAGGAAACTGCAGCTTGGGAAACAACAGATGATAACTGTAATCCAGCTGCATCAAACAGTGAATCTGGAGGGGGCCAGCCAGGTAGCCATGGAGTCTAACGTTACCCTCGACACAATAACCACCCTTCTACAGACCCAACTCACAGGACTTAATATTACCCAGAATATGAATAAACATTTCAGTGACAACATAGGTGTGTTATAGAGTTGTCTTATATAATAAAAGCCTAATATGCTAAGTGTCCAGTCGACTAGTTGGCTGTTCAACCAAAGTGTAAAATGCTAAGGCCGCTCAACCGCTGGCTATGACATGCATTGACCACCAGGGGACTGATACTCCAACCAGTAGCTTAGCTTGCTATTGGGGTCTGGTTGGTGGGGACTGAGCAAGATGGCTGGACACACCTTGGAGCCCTCCAGTGGTTCCTCCCCAGCTGGCCAACCTCCCTGTCCCTCTCCAGCCGCGACTGTGCATTGGTGGTATCCCTCTCGCAATCTGAGCCAGGCCGAGGGACCCCATGGGTGCACAAATTCATGCACTAGGCCTCTAGTATAATATAATCAAACAAGTTATGAGCTAGAGCCCTGGCCTGTTTGGCTCAATGGACAAGAGCATCGGCCTGCATACTGAAAGGTCCCAAGTTCAATTAGTGTCAAGAGCATATCCCTAGGTTGTGGGCTCGATTCCTAGTGTGGGGCATGCAGGAGGCAGTCAATCCATGATTCTCTCTCATCAATGATGTTTCTATCTCTATCTCCCTTTTCCTTCCTCTCTCAAGTCAATAAAAATATCTATTTTTTAAAAAGTTATAAGCTAGAGAGAAAAGCAAATTATTTTACAAGTTGTTACTTAATCTGAGTAAAAAGACAAGAAAGTTAATGAGAAAATGAAAATATTAACTCTATTGTGGAAAGCATCACAATGTAGAGTACCTGCTGTTATAGTAAACATTTAGTCAAAATGATATTTATATAAATATAAAATGGAAATACTATTTAAGACCTAGATGAGAAATGCTCAGCATAATGTAAGTTTTGTTAGATTATATGATCTATAAAATAAGGGGTTCAAGAAGACTACTGGAAAACCCCCTTTTATGCTTTCACATTTAATAATTTCATGATCCCTTGAATTTCTTGGCTATTATTTACAATCCTGGAATATAACCAAGAATTCTTACAATCAAATTCACCACAAAATAAATAAATAAATATATATATATATATATATATATATATATATATATATATACATACATATATATATATATATATATATATATATATATATATTGATTATATATATATGTGACTGAATGACCAGTCAACCTTTCGACAGTGTGACAGTGGGCTATGATGCCCACTAACCACCAGGGGACAGATGCTCATCGCACAGTCATGGACTTGTGCAATAGTGGGGTCCCTCATCCTGGCCTGTGGGGATCAGGCCGAAACTGGCAGTCTGACATCCCCCAAGGAGTCCTGGACTGCGAGAGGGTGCAGGGCCAGGCCAAGAGACCCAACAGTGCATGTAATCCATGCACCAGGCCTCTAGTATATGATAAATAAAGTTATATGCTACATAGTGATACTGAATTCAAGCATAACAGGTAAAAGATGAGATTAATGAAAGCCATAGTATTGGCACTATTCAACAAACAAACAAAAATCTTTCATTGGCTGACACTCTGGGTGCATTTTCACATAGGTAAAAATACAATAACAGGCCAAACAAAACCTTTGGCTCTTAAAAGTCTTCTACACACAAATATCCCAAATACCTACAATGGCATCCAACAGACCCTCCATAAAAATCTGCTGAATGAATGCTAATATGGTGCTACATGTCAGACATGAAGAAATACTGTATAAAGAATAAGATATGTGATTCCCTCCACTTTTGTGGAAATATGGCTACCCCTGTCAAAAATATGAAAATAAGCAGTATTTATTTGTAGCTATCTCCCATTTTCTGCTTACTTCTTCTACCTTCTGGTACTAAATATTTCCTCAAATGTCACCTTAACTCTAGTCTCAGATTTGTCCTATTCTTGCCCCCTCAATATCCCATAATCTCAAAAGACTTAAAGCTTTTCATCACTCTTGCTATAAAATGCTACTTTAATTTATTATTGATTTAATAAATTTAAAAACACAGGAAGTAATAAATAATAAAATAACATTCATATTCTCATGTAACTAGTAATTACTGCCTATTAACACTCTCTACTGGCTTTAAAAAAAGAAAGAGAGAAAGAAAATGTTAAAATAAAGCTAAAATCTCCTCTCATTGCAAACCAATTGCCCATTCTTTCCAGAATCAAACTCTCTGCGCGACTTATGTAATAACTGAGCACGTGACTTGACTCTGAGCACCAGTGACTTGACTCTCAGTGCGCACACGTGAGGACTCTGTTTCTCAGCATGCACGCACAGGTTCCCTAATTCTCAGTGCACGCAACTGAGCGCCTGTGACTCCAATTCTTGGCGCACGTGCACACAGGGACCCTGATTCACTGCGTGAGGCCGCACCAAGCGAGACAGACTCCAATCCTTGATTCTTAGCGCATGTACACGGGGTCTCTGACTCCTGGCCCGCACTACGGGACTCTGATTTTCAGTGTATGCCCCCAGGGACTTTTTTTCTGCATGGTGCATGTGTGGTTCCTCGTTCTAGGTGCAAGCACGAGGCCACACTGAACACCGATGACTCTGATTCTTGGGGTGTGTGGCTCCCACTGACCCACAGCAGCCACATGTCTCAGTGTCGGAGCTCTTTAGGACATTCAGGTGGCACAATGTTCCCACTGCACATGGCTGAGGCCCCAGCAACTTGACGTTTGGACCTACTGGTGATAGTTAGAATGAGGAGACAACAAAACAATCCCCAGAGGAAAGAAAAGAGGAATCACCAAGAAAGGAAAGAAGTGAAATGGAGGAATACAATATGACAGAAAAAGAATTCAGAGTAATGTAAGATAAAAAACATTATAAAATGATAAAAATAGATACAGAGGCAAAGAAGCATAGAACACTCTGACAAACTATAGTGAGAAGGCTGGGAGTGTTGGGGAGGGAGGGAAATAGATCAACCAAAGGACTTGTATGCATGCATATAAGCATAACGAATGGATGCAAGACACTGAGTGCAGGGAAGGGGGGCTGAGGGCATGTGCCGGAGGGTAGGGGAAACCAGTGGAAGATCAATGGGGGGTTGGGGAGGGGAGGAAGGAGACATATGTACTACTATTTATAATACTTTAAACAATAAAATAACATTTTAAAATAAAAAATAATATTTTCAAATAAACTGTATAAAGCTTTAGAGGGTGGGATATTTTCAATCATGATTTTTAATTTTTAGCTCCAGTATCTAGTATACTGTCTCACAGTCTGGAACTATTTGAAAAAAGAAAGAATGTCATGGGGGAAAGAGTCAAATTAGAACAAAGTGAAGAAAAACATTTAAAAGATACTCTTGATACACATAAGTTATACTTTTTAGTTAATTTTTATATTCTAATGTAATTCAAAAAATGTACATTATTCTCCTACAAACTCGTTTTAAGTTACTTCAGAAAATAATACAACGGTATTCTAAGTAGAATATTACAAAACTATAATTAAGTCAATGAGAAATGCAATTCAATATGGCATAAATTTAGTATTAAATTCTAAGTTCTATCATTTACTGGATTTGTGACAATGGGTAAGAAAATCTAAATAAGCATCAGTTTCTTCATCTTTAAAATGAGAATAAAACCCATCTGTCAGAAATACACTTAAGTATCATGACATGGAAAATTACATTTAAGTATTCTAGAAACCAGTTAGCTACTATTTACTTTTTAATTTATACCCTTTTAAACAAACACATATTCCTACTATTTTGTACCAGCTATCCTAATCCCACAGTTAGGTGCCCAATGCATGTGGGTTGAATAAAACTAAGGATTAAGAAGAAATGTCAAAATAACAAAAATGAAAACTAACACTTACTAAGAATGCTTATGTGTCTAACACTCTGAGAACAAATATGTAGGCACTACGAGGAAAAACAGGACAGTAAAATAGGATGACCTACCTAAACTAGCCTCTGTCATGTATCTGCTTTACAAACAATTGTACAAGAAAAAACATTTAATTGTCAATGAAACTCTACTTTAAAGAACGGAAATGCTTAAAAGGGGTAGGATGGGAGACACAAGAATTATGCCACGTCCATAAATGAAATCAATAGAAGAAATATATAACTCTAATAAATGGTAGAAAAATATTTACTCATTGAGAAAAGTATAAAAATTTCTCACCTGCTGCACATGCCTACTGTTTCGTTTCTGAGGCTGATAAATGAGCCAGGTGTATAAGACTGGATCAATATTAACGGCTAGTCCTTGTACACTACAAAGCAATACGGCACCTAAAATGCAAGATGTAAAAAGTGTTATAATTCCTCATAAAAACAATAAGCTTCACATCATTTCACACCGATTAGGATAAATATGATTAAAAAGACAACCAGCAAGTGGTGACAAACTCGCGGACATTGCTGGAGAGAAAGTAAAAATGGTACAAATACTTTGAAAAACATACTGACATTTTCTCCAAAAGCAATCACAATATGACACAATTCTATTCCTAAATATATACCAAGAGAACTGAAATTGCATTTCCATGCAACGATTTGTATATAAATACTCATAGCAGCATTATTCATAATAGTTTAAAAAATGGGGATAATACAAGTGCCCATAAATTGTTGAACGGATAAACAAAGTGTGGCATAGACATATAATGGAAAAGTATCTATAAAAATGAATGATGCATGCTACAACACAGGAAAACCTTAAAAACAATGAAAGAAGCCAGCCACAGAAAATCACATACTGTATGATCCCAATTATCTGAAATGGCCAGAACTGGCCAATCCTTACAGACAAAACAGATTAGTGGATGTCAGAACCAAGGGTAAGGCAGAATGAGAACTAACTGCTAATAGATGCACGGTTTTTCTAGGAGGAATGAAAATGTTCTGGAATCACTAGTAGTAAATGGTGATGGTTATACCACCTGGCAAAAACAGGGTGGAGCAAAAGAATTACAGGTGTTTGTATGGAAAAATAAGACAATAATACAAGCAGAAACTCTGAGCTTCGTGTACTCGCAACTGTAAACCTACGTTGGCCCCACCCTGCATGCTAAGAATCACCACATGATGTGTTTCAAGGACGTTACGGAATGTGAATCATCTCATTAAAAGTGCATTTGTCTTGGACAGGCGCCCTGGCCGCCCCTGAGCAGCTCCAAAAGGGGCCTGGAAGCTGAGAGGCACAGCAGAGCTGGGCGTGACCCCGAGAAAAGAGAAAGGACAGACTGTGAGACGGAGGGTGATCAGGGGAAGGAGCAGAAAGAAGAGATGGAGGGTGGTGGGGCCCGGACAAGGGGACCCCGGCCTGGGCAGCCTTTGAACAGCCGCAGAGGAGGCAGCAAATGAAATGGCTCTGAAGAAACCCCAAAACCCACCAGCAGACATGGAGCATCCACCAGACACCCGAGGCCCTCACTGTGCCTTCCCCCAAAGTCAGCCCCTCCAGTCGGGGTAGGGAGGACACCCAGGGAAACGAAAGGCCACGTGTGGGTTCTGTTTGGTGCTTTGGGTGTTTTCTAGCAACAGTGTCTCACACCCTCTGGTGCCTTCTGTGGAGGCGGTGCTTTTCACACGGGTGTGCCCTCCCTCAACCTGGGACTTGGTTGGAGTAAGACCATCCTTTCATTCTGGTTTCTCAGTAGCACTGAAGATGAACCTTCTCAGCTGGACTGGAAATCATTGCGAGCTCAGCCAAAGGTTAAGGTCATTTCTGTGTAAGTGCCCATGTGAGCGTTTTACACTCCGGGCACATCTAACTCATGCTGACAGCCGCCAGCGCTCTGCCTGGAGAAACTCCCTGAGGGGAGGAGAAGTTCAAGTGCAACCACCGGCCGGAAAGAGAACCCACCGGGGCAAGGACGGAACGAACGCCTGGCCCCTGTCTGAGCTGAGCTGGTGGCTGGCATGCGGCCTGGTCGCCAGTAGCCCATTCCAGACAAGTCAGGTGGCACTGCCATGGGAGACATGGCCAGTCCAGCACCGTGTCCTCTGTAATGGAACCCGGACACTGCCTGCCTCGAAAGCGCCACCCCCGGGCTCCAGGCAGCCCCCTGTGACTGTTCAGAGTTGGCACATACATGGCACCCGTTGGCCATTCCAGGCCTCAGGACACCTCAGGGTGATGGGACCAGGACAGACAGACGTGGGGGCAGTCTAAGGGGAGGCCCAGGTCCCAGTGCTGGAGAGCCAGGGTCTCTGAGGCCCGGAGTGCCCCCACCCATGAGACTGCATATATTCTTTTGACATAAATCTGGAAAGAAAAAGAAAAATTCAGAAAAGAAAAAATCTAAGTGTTGTGTTTGCAGCTCTCATATGTGAACTGCAGGAAAAAAAAAAAAACAGTTACTAAATTTTATAAAGTACATTTGACTTTAAAAATTAATTAAGCTTAATATTTTTAGGCATCATCAATTTCCATATTGTTCATGAGAATGGAATATTATCTCCTTTTTTTGTTTATCTTACAAAACTAATTCAGGATGTGAAAGCAAGCGTAATTATAATCACTCAATAAATCACTGTAAATTACAGCTTTAACTCTTCAGCAGCAGAGAAAGGGAGCTGGCTAGACGAAATGCAGGCTAACATTCTGATGTAATACACAAGGCTGAGGTGCAACAAGTTGTAATTCAACCCTACCAACCAAATATTTGTATCCCTCTCTGATAAAAATTAGCTCAGATGAAACTTAACTAAAACAGAATATCCCATGTTTTAATTTATGTACTAGCTAAACAGGTTCATAAATAAGGTTTTGCATTTCTACATGTCTTTTTTGCTAAAAATATTACCTCCACAAGGATGTATAAAATATGAAAGGAGGTGTATTTGTCAGTTTTGCCCTGAACTTTATCTCCAGCATCTAGAAAAGTACCTGCCACAAGATAGGGGCTGAAAAAAAAAAAAGTCAGGATGAATAGTAGATAAATTCTCAGGTTAGCTGGGAAAAGTTCATTTATTCTAAAATATTGCAGATTAGCCGAAACCGGTTTGGCTCAGTGGATAGAGAGTCTGCCTGCGGACTGAAGGGTCCCAGGTTCGATTCCAGTCAGGGGCATGTATCTTGGTTGCGGGCACATCCCAAGTGCAGTGCATGCAGGAGGCAGCTGATCGATGTCTCTCTCTCATCGATGTTTCTAACTCTGTCTCTCTCCCTTCCTCTCTGTAAGAAATCAATAAAATATATTTTAAAAAATAAAAATAAATAGATAAATAAATAAAATATTGCAGATTATTAAAACAATCATTGTTAGTAAAGTTAGTATCAATACCGAGTCCTATGAGGAGTGAAGAACACAGAGCTGCAAATAGGATGGAGGATAGGGAGAAAAGAGAAATTTTCCCTTTTTCAAAGCTTTGCACGAATTTTCAAATTTTCAAAATCTGCCATGTATACTCCTGTCCCACTTTACAGTGCTACTTCTCCCAAGGACTCAGAATCAGTCCAGATTCCTAAACATCATGCGGGACAACACAAGCAAGTTCCCTCTCCGTGTGTACCAATGCATGTGCTGGTGAGTAACGGTTCTCTCAAATACATGTCAGGAAAAAATGAGGGGAGAAGCAAAATACAAGGTGACTGCAAAAGGGGGTGCATAAATGAAGTCAATTGGAAAATACAATTTAATGTATGTTTTTCTGTAAGAGAATGCAAATTCTTCATGAGGGCCTAAATTCTCCTATTTCTCAAATACCAGTAGTATACATAACAAGGTTTAAAAATGCTGTTATATCAAGAGGAAATGAAACAGGACTTTCCCAAAGTGATAGCCAGTGTTCAAACAATTCTAGCAACTTAGCTACACCTGAGACTGTTATCCCCATGTAGTAAGAAAAACACAGTCTTATGGCATGCAGCGAGAGTTCTTTTGAATACTGTCTTTGTTTTACAGCAACTCATTTTCTCAAAAAATATTATTAGGTGAGAAATAGAATTCACCTCCAAATCTGAAAACTAAAAAAAAATGGAGAGTGGGGAGAAAAATCACAAGAGAAAAAAAAATTTAAGCTTTTAATTAAAAAAATTAGTTGAACACATTTGAATGAACAACCCACCGTCTGCTCCACACACCTTCTGCCCGTGACCTCACACAGGCCCTGTTTTTCCACGGATCACCCAAACCTGTGTTTTATTTCTCCGGATTGTCTGAATCTATTCTCACAGCGCATCACTGCTTTGCCCCCTCAGACTGCCGTGTTACACAGACTGCTAGCTCACCTCCGGTTTCTGTGAATACTGGTCCTCGCTTCCTTATGATGTGCCACTAGATTTTGCATTTAGATTTTGGTATTACACGCTTGTAGACTGCTCTTTTATAAACCACATGTAAATAGTTTTCCACGCCCCTCCCTTCTCCAATGCCTATGGTGCCTCTTTCTCTCTTTTTCTCTTCCTTGTTTTTGGTTCAGTACATTTTGTTTCGTATATGAGTCTGTTTTTTGAATCCACATCTCTCCTCCATAGTAATTTTTAAATAAATGTTTACATTAGAAAAAAGAAAAAGAAATGAACAATTTAAGAAATGTATTTAAATTCAAGAATGTACATATAATTCAATCTTTAAAGATTAAAGCACTTTTCTAAAATCCAAATAGAGAAATGAAAATACAATTAGATTTAAATTATTATGAACTGCTTCCTAACACACAAGCCCATGTAATATAACTTTATAATTAATAGTGCATAAATATAAAATACAACACAAATCCTATCTAATAAAGAGGGAATATGCTAATTGACCATCACTCCATCACAAAGATGGCTGCACCCACAGCTGAGGCAAGTTCTCTTAAGGAGCCTTCATGAGCAATCAACAGGGACCTGAGGCTATGGCCTCCCCTGCCCCCTGGAGTTTGACAGGGGGTCTCAGGCCTCACCCCCCACCCAGCAGGGCTTGACAGTGGACATCAAGGTGCACTTCCCATCCTGATACCGGGCTAGGGGACCTCAGGCTGCTCCCCCTGCCCCAGCACCAGGACGAGGGACCTCAAGCCATGCCCCCCACCAGGTGGGGTTTGACAGGGAACTTCAGGTCACACCACTCACCCGGTGGAGCTTGAGAGGGGACCTCAAGGTCTGCTTCCCATCCTGGTGCTGGGCCAGGGGACCTCAGGCTGCTCCCCCTGCCCCACTCTTGTAGTAATTTTTAAATAAATGTTTACATTAGAAAAAATAAAAAATGAATGAATAATTTAAGAAATGTATTTAAATTCAAGAATGTATATATAATTCAATCTTTAAAGATGAAAACACTTTTCTCCGGATTGTCTGATACTGTTCTCACAGGGTATCACCCCTTTGCCTGGGGCTTGATAGGGGACCTCCAGGCCCAGCTCCCCGCCCCAGCACTGGGCCAGGGGACCTGAGGCTGTGTCCCTCTGCCTGGCTGGGCTGGACAGGGGACCTCAGGCCATGCCTCCCACCCAGCAGAGCTTGACAGGGGACCTCAAGGTGCACCCCCGGTGCTGGGTTGGGGGACCTCAAACCACGCCCCAGCCCAGTGGGGCTTGATGGAAGACCTGAGGCTGTGCCCCCCTGCCAGTGGGGGACCTGAGGTTGTGCCCCCTGCCTGGCAGAGCTTGATGGAGGACCTCAGGCCATGCCACCCACCTAACAGGGTTTGACAGGGGATCTCAGGCCGTGTCCCTCTGTCCTGGTACCAGGCCCGGGGACCTGAGTCTATGCCCCCTGCCCAGCAGGGCTTGATAAGGGTGGGACTAGCCGGGTCTGGATCTAGCCCAATGGTCTCACGTGATTTTGAAGCACATGTGGGTGGGCGGGGACTTGACTCTGGGTCCCACGGTGAATCCCAGACTCTGACAGGAGGAAGGTTTTCATATACTTTTTACTAATTTTCTTTCAACTCCAACACTTCTATTATACAGAAAGGGCAATGTGCACAAATTTAGTGCACCAGGCCACTAGTTTATTTATTAATAAAGTTCTGTCATTTCCACGTATGTACATATGTGCTTTATGTTTTTTATTATTTATTTACCACAAGTAAAGGTCAGGAATTGTTATCTTTCTTTTAAATTTTTGTTACTGTTTCACTTCATTACTGCTATGTGTGTGCTCCGTGTAAGTGATGTAGGTGCTTATGTAGGCGGGTTCCAAATTTCGGCGAAAGTCACATTATTACTCTCAAAAGGAATGATCTCCAACATAACCCAAGGACCTACTGTATTTAAAAGTATTCAAGCAGCTAAAGACAAAGGTAAATTAAGAAATTACAGATATTCTCCATATTTAGCAAATTATTTTTTAGAAGTCTTTTCAGATATGCCAGAAACTAAATGTGCTGAGTACATTTTTAAAAACGTTCTCAAAATATTATTTGCACACCTTTTCAATTAAAATTTTAGACAAAGGAAAAGAAAAACAAATGTGAAAATATTTTCACCAAAAAAAATTCATCTGAAAAGTCGCATTTACTTTATTATAATGAATATTTTAAAAAGTACATCACCAGTAAATGTTCATATAAGTTATATGATTATATTATACCAAAAAATGCCCAAATGACTCAGCCAAGCTTGAACTTCATGAATATTAATAGGTGATAAAACAAAATCATCTATTAATTTAACATCAATTTAGTTGAAATTATATTTCAAGGTAATGTTCAGTTAAATCTAAAGAGATATTTTCATATTGTACTCAATTTACAAGACACAGCCATTAAAAATAACACAAAAAGCTCTAATATGTGAGTGTGCAGACAATTAGTCTGATACTGAGTTGACTCAGAACAGATCCCCCATAAATCACTGAAATTTGGCAATATATTACCCTGTTTAATTTTAGCCTGGGAGACAACTAATGAGAAAAGTGTGCTTTCCTTCTCCGCTCACTGCCAAAATGGTTCACTTATCCACATTCCGCCCAGGCCTCACCAATTAGTTAACCCAAGGCACCACAGCCATTTTTAGTCACATCCTCAAAGCTGAAACATTAGAACTAAAATAAGGGACAGAGACCAAAGTTGCAGAGCATTAAAATTACCCATACATTCTTCTCGTCAGCTAAAGAAACCTTGTCAACCAATGATACTGTCTGGTAAAATACCAACTAATAAATGGTAAAAAGTACCTGGCATTTTATCTTAAACAAATGAATGAGATGAAAAAACACAGACAATAATGTACATCTAAGTTTAAAACTTACTATTTTTCTATTATGCTGCTATAGCAAAGTAAGAACTTCTTTAGATTTGTATGGTTCTTAAGAAAGTACTTGCTAATCTAAGAATAATTTCAAGAACTCTGGCTAAACAGTTCAGTAAACAAAAAAGGAAAGATCCATGCTTCAAAAACAAGGGTGGGTAATACAGTCAAGATGAATAATCAAAGTCTAAGAAGTGAAGAGCAAGTATGAGCTACTGACTCCTAGAATTTTATCCAAGGTGACTGTCAAATTTAATGTAAGTGAAACAAAAATTTTAGGTCTGTGTGTATGGTAGCTCATGTTGCTTACTAACAATTTCCCTTCCCGTAGGCCACAGAGAATAAGAGAACTCTATTCTATCATAACAATAAGAATCACCCATTCAGCAAAAACCGGTTTGGCTCAGTGGATAGAGCATCGGCCTTGGGTCTAAAAGGTTCCAGGTTCGATTCCAGTCAAGGGCATGTACCTTGGTTGCAGGCACGTCCCCAGTAGGGGGCGTGCAGGAGGCAACTGATGGATGTCTCTCTCTCATCAATGTTTCTAACTCTCTATCCCTCTCTCTTCCTCTCTGTAAAAAAATCAATAAAATATATATTAAAAATAAAAAAAGAATCACCCATTCAGCCTATCAAAGCTTTTCAACATTCATCAGACAGCAGTTCCAAAGAAACCTAATGAACAAAAACTGTAAAAGTAAAAGGTCCCGTGTAAGAGAAAAGGAATAAATAGCAGCTTTCATTCTTGGCACAGCAGCAGGAGAAGAAAGCTGACAAGAAGAAAACAAGTGAACTTTTAACAAATATTTAAATCTGGGGGAATGGCAGGACAGTTTCGGATCTCTGAGAATGCTAGACAGAGGGGAATCCATGCCCCTCCCATCTCTTTCCCACAAGCCTCCAGCAAACACTCTTAAGACTGACTCCTGGGTGGGACGGTACTGAAGATGAGAAAGGTCTCACCACGATGCAGGTCTGAGGAGGTTAATGAAGTCTGAGGGCAAAGAACTGAGAGAAATCCCACAGGCACTCTGAACTTTTTTGGGGGGAGGAGGGGACATCAAGCAGGCCATCTGTGACCAGGAGAAGAGAAGAGGCACTAAAAGAGATCGCAAGGAAGAACAGGTGAACATGGCTTGCTGAAGTCTGCTGGGTAGGTCAGCAGAATTGAGAGAAAATCACAAACTGTACCAAATGCTCTCAAACAACACAAAGTCTGCAGTAAACATAAGCAAAGCAAGAACTGGACACAGCTCAACTATAGCATAGAAAGCAAAGCCCAGAACCAGTGCAACCACACCATTAAGATGACAGAAAGAGGCTTGTCTTTTTGAAGCATAAACCTTATTTAACTAGGGTTCTATTATTTCTTTTACACATAATGTTTGCCATTCCATTTTCAAAAATTATGAAACACGCAGTACAAGAGGAAATGACTCATTATCAAAAGCAAGAACAGTCACTAGCACTAGTCCCAAAGGTAGGGGGTGTGCCGATACCGGAATTACAAAACAGAGACCTTAGAACAACTATGGTCCTTTAAGAACACAGTGAACACATGCACGAGCTGAAGGGTAATTGCAGCAGACAGACTAAAAAATAGTAAAAAGAGCCAAATGGAAATATCAGAATTTTAAAAATAGAATATCAGAGGTGAAGAATTATTTCAAAAATTCTTTTCAAAACTGAAGAATGGTATCAACTGACAGACAAACAAAATGCTTAGCAAACCCCAAAAATAAATAAAAGAAAAACCAGATCTACACACAGAATGATCAAACCGCAAAAAATCAGAAGGAAAATATTTGAAATCACTCCAAGAAAAAAAGACAATACATATAAGGTTACCATGGGAAAGATAACGTGTCAGGAGAAACAATGGTGGCTAGAAGGAAATGGAATGAGATTTTTAAAGTGCTCAAAGAAGGAAAGACATAGATATATAGAAGACATTTCTATATCCATCGAAAGTATTCTTAAAAATTAAGACAAAAGAGGGCTTCTGTCCTGAGTGGCACAGATAGAGCAGCTTGATGGCTCTACGTACAGAACCGACATCAAGAGATTTAGGAAGCCTAGTTTTTGGTACTTGGCGAGCTGGTGAAAGTTGGTCCTGGTGCCCGAAAAGAAAAAATTAAGACAAAATAAGAATAAAACAATAAAAACAATCTGTCTCCAAAGACTTGCACTACTAGAAATGATGAGTAAAGTACTGGGCTGAAAGAAAATTATACCAGATAGAAGCTCAATTCTAGAAAAGGAATGAAATACCAGAAAGAGTAATTATGCTGGTATATAAAGAGAACCTCTTACAAATATTGTGTTTGTCTAAACCGATTTGGCTCAGTAGATAGAGCGTCGGCCAGTGGACTGAAAGGTCCCAGATTTGATTCTGATCAAGGGCATGTATCTTGGTTGTGGGCACATCCCCAATAGGGGGCGTTCAGGAGGCGGCTGATCGTTGTCTCTCTCTCGTCGATGTTTCTAGCTCTCTATCCTTCTCCCTTTCTCTCTGTAAAAAATCAATAAAATATATTAAATATATATCTATATATTGTGTGTTTGTGTGTGTGTATACAGTTGTAATTATACACACATAGACCTCTTTAAGTCTCTTTAAAAACACTCTTAACTTTATAAGGTAGAAATAATAATGCAATGTGTGGAATTCATACAATACACAGAAGTTAAATAACGAACAAGATGGTGGTAACTGGAAGTAAAATATAAAACAGGGCATTTATTTTATTTTTCAGCTTATGGTAGATACCCTCACTGCCCTCTGACTTGCCAATGATCCTTTCAAGCCCAATTTAAACCATATTAAAATATTTAATAAATACCTATTTATGTATGTGTATACTTCTTTCTTTCCATCTAACTTTTCTACACACCCTTGATTCAAATTAGCCATTAAGACTTCCTACACAGACCTTCTCATTCTCTGGCCCACTGCAACATATTTATTATCAGAGCTAATTTTAGCCACTGACAATTCAAATTTCTCAGTTGAGAACAGGATGGCAGAAGAGGTTGTAAGTGCTTTAGGAAACTACCGAATGTGTGAAATAGTAACACATCCTACTGCTTCACAACACTGAGCACCCATCTGTGCTCCTGGCCATGAATTCAAAGGGAATCAGCTCATCCGGGTTGCATATTTTCTCCAGTCCAGTTCAGGAACAGAGAAAGCAGAAGAATTTGATTTTATCAAGATTGTGTTTGTTTCTTTTATTTTTCCAGCTGTTGTTTTCCATTTTTCTCCCCAGTACAAATTCAAGTTAATAACTGGTCTCTTATCTGATGACTCGTGTGTCTTGTTCTCAATTGGCACAGATACACAAATGAGATTTAATGGTAGCCTCAATCCAGAAGGGTCAATAATTAATACTTTGTAGTGTTTCTAAGTTTTGTTCTCCAACTTTATGTTCTTAAAGACATGAAATACTGAAAACATAAAGGTAATAGACAGCTTTGACAATAAAAAGATTAGAACTTGTAGGTGATAAAAGTTAGCATAAAAAAATTAAAGGCAAAAGGCAAACTAGGAGAAAATATTAGAAAATACATAACAAAGATAATATTCACAACAAAGGAAGACCTCCCAAAAGTTACTATGAAAAATAAATATATATATACAATCAAACCAAAAAATGGGCAAAGAATATAAACAAACAAATCACAAAATAAATAGAACTGGCCTTCGCAACGGTCAAAAAAAATTCAAGGTTAAACAATAATTTTTCAATGACTGATTAGTATGCATTTAAATGAATGAAATTCTATTACTGATAAAAGTTCTGAAGGATGAAGCACAATCATGTTCCATTAAAAGAAATGGGATTTGGTAAAGGTCACTTGGAAATTAACTATTAAAATGTTAAATACACATACTCACTGATCCAGCTACTTTAGTTCTTGAAATCCTATAATAATACCTTAGATGCTCTATCTTAATTATATAAGCACAAAGGTGCTCATCTGTAGCTTTACAGTAACAAAAATATGTGAGTAACATCAATATCCACAGTCAAATTATGGTAATTTATTTAAGGGAACACCATTCAGCCAGCTATTAAATGATGAAGCATGGCTGTATGTAATGACACAAAAATAAGTGCAGAATATTACATTTAAAGTGAAAAAGAGGTGCAAACACAAGAGTATTTCACAGAAACTTCAGGTATTACACATATATGTGTGTATTTTTTAAAAAGATATGGTTATATATAATATACATATTTAAAGATAAAATAGTGATATGTCTGAATGTATGTGGGTGAATACACATAAGATATACTATAGAAAAAGATGAACTACAAGTGTATAAACTATGCTGTATACAAACCAAGATAGAACAAACATACCACTTCATAATTTAAATGTATTGGTATATTATTTACACTCTAAAACCCAGAAACTACATCACCATTTTATGATCAATTTTGAATTTGAATGAAACCTTTGGTTCATGGAAGAAACAAGTGCAAAACCTTGCTTCACTACAAGTAAAACAATTCAGAAAAATAACAGATCTCATAAAAGTCCCTCTTTGATTTATCTTCAACTTGTCTCCTTTGTTCATTCAGGATTTTCAATATTCAGAATCCCCTTCCCACACTACACCAATTAGTATGAGTAAAACTAGGATCCTATAGTTAAAATTAAGTTTCAAAACCAATTCTTCAATTTAAACTAAATTTATGTAAGACTGAATAACATCAAAATATAGATTACAATTCAATCATTATAAAGTTTATTCACAATTGATTCATTCACCTCAGTAAAATCTTTCCTATTGCCCAATATTATAGTTTTAATCTCAATTACTTTTTCATCTCTTTCATAAATAAATCCAAAACTACAATATATATCTTAATTGCATTACTACATACTACTAAATAACTTGAGACTATAAACACTGTCCATGACACTGTAAACAATGATAGAATTCCCCTTTGAAATAATTATGCATAAAATATGCATTAATGTACAATAACTTGGAATTATACAGTATTTAGTTGGGTTTAAGTAATTTAAAGCCAATATTGATAATATCTGTTTTGAAATTCAAAATGATTTTTAATATTAAATGTATTTTATTCTATTTAATTATTAAGTATATAAGTATACAGTTATTAAATATGTTTTATTTTTTATTTTATTTTTTAAATATTTATTGTTGAAAGTATTGCATATGTCCCCTTCTTTCCCCCATTGACCCCTTCATGCCCATTCCGCCCCCCTTCCCCCTACCCCTGCCCCAGGCTTTCACCGCCCTATTGTCTGTATCCACGGCCTTTGAGACAGCATGGAGAGACCTGGAGAGTACTATGCTAAGCGAAATAAGCCAGTCAGAGAAAAACAAGTATCATGTGATCTCACTCATATGTGGAACCTAATGAGCAAAATAAACTGATGAACAAAACAGACCCAGAGACATAAATGCATGGAACAGACTGTGGAATCTCAAAAGGAAGGCAAGAGTGGGTGGATGGGTGGGAAGAGATTAGCCAAAGAACTTATATGCATGCCAGAGGCTGGATGTATGAAATTCATGCAAGGGGCTCGGCCCTCACAGCCCTGGCTTCCTCCAGAAGGTTCTCCAGAAGAACATCTGGAAGGACATCCAGAAGGTGGCTCGGCTGTCTGGTCTAATTAGCATATTATGCTTTTATTATTATAGATATGCATAACCTGATTTAGCCTTTTAATTTTAACTCTATGAAGTTATTTACATCTGGCTTAAATTTTAAGTACAGAGTGAAAGATCATATGCATGTATTTCCTTTTATAGATTGTAATAAGCTTAATAAATTATTTTAATATGATTCTTTTGCTGTTGTTAATCCTCACTTGAGGCTATTTTTCCATTAGTTTTTAAAGAGAGGGGGAAAAAAGGGAGGGGGCGTAGAGAGAGGTGGAGCGAAACATCCCTGTGAGAGAGACACATCAATTGGTTGCCTCCTTCACACACGCAAACAAGGGCCAGGGCCAGGGTTGAAGCTGTAACCCTTGCCCTGGAATCAAACCCGAGACCTTTTTTTTTTTTTTTTTAATATCGTTTTAAGTTTTACATATATCTCCTTTTTCCCCAACCGACCCACTATTCCCAGCCACTAGCCATTCCCACCCCGGGCCAGCCCCCACCGCCCAGGCAAGACTCTTTAACCACTGAGCCAAACCAGTCAGGGCACTATAATGATTCTTAAAATTAACTAGATTAAGAATCTTCAGTCACCCACAGTAAATATTACATAGTTTTTAAATTCTATGGACCAGTAAAGGTTGGAAAAGATCTTTCCAAAATCATGATAATATTCAGCAGACTAACTGGGAGGCAGCATACACATTTTGATTTAAAAATCCTAGAATACTAAAATTTTTATTAATAATAATAAATCTTAACTTGGAAATTAAAAGCAAAGCTCTTTTGATCAAGACCAGACAGGCATGTATTTTTTGATAGTTAACATCATTAGTTCTCATTTCATCTAGGATCTCATGCCATAAATCAGAGGATAGATTTCTCGCATTCCTCAGTAAGGATACTGCCATCCATCAGTCATCCTCTACAGCCAAGTAATCTCTTTCCATCTTTCTGAAATTAAGGCAGCTGTTTTTATACAAGAACCCTTGGATCACCATTTGCAGACATAAACAAAAATGCTTAAAAAATTGCTCTCCTGCAAGTATCAAACCAACAAAACAAAAAAACCCCAATATACATGATGTTTTGCACTAAGTAACCTGAAACCAAAATGATTTCTTCTCCTAATTTGGATTACCTTTTGGGGGAAAAAACTCAAGGCTGAGACAAAAAACAAATCTATATATTTACTGTAGCCAACCGATCATTTTCCAAAAATACTTACTAGAGCACTTTAATGATTACCTAGATTCTTATTCTATTTACATCATTTAGAACACCGTAAAGAATAGCAGATCTCTGAGACATGCAAACGCTTTTTCTACCTGACCCAGTTTTCCCATCTTTCTTCTGTAACACAGGCATAAAACACTGTAAGATCATGTAAAACTGAAGAGCAGGCAATAGTAAACCTTACACAGTGCCCCCAAGGTTCCAAAGCTTATAGGTATGTCAGGATTAGTTGATAAAGTAGAGGCTTTCAAATTCAAAGAGTTCCAATTTCTGAACAGCATTCCAATATTAAATCAAATTCATACACTTAAAGGAGTAAGTTATTACTATGCCGGATTAGTCTTCTGGAATATATAATATTAATATGGAACGAGTATATACAACAAAAAAATGACTGAGTAATTGCTATAGCTATTAAAACCAATCACAATTATGAAGCATATTAATTCCATACTATCTTATCCCTTTAAAAATAATAGAGTTTATAACTTGGTTGGTTGCTCAGTGGTTAGAGCATCGGTCCCTGGTCTCAGATTCAAATCCCAGTCAAGGGCACATATCTTCGTTGCAGGTTCCCCAGTCCTGGTAGGGGTGCATGGGGGAGGCAACCAATCCATGTGTCTCTCTCATGTGGATATTTCCCTCTCTCTCTTTCTCTCTCATTCTCTCCCCCCTCCCCAACTCCCTCACTTCCACACTCTACAGATCAATAGAAAAACCATCATTGGGTGAGACTTTTAAAAAAATAATGGAGCTTTGTCAAGGAATCTATTCAGGTCCTATGCCCATTTTTTAAATGGACTGATGTGGAACTGTGTAAGTTCTTTATATATTTGGAGAATTAATCTCTTACCAGATGTATCATTCCCAAATATGTTCTCCCATATAGTGAGCTCTCTTTTCACATCATCCTACTTAATTGAGGGGATATGCTAATTGACAATCACTACATCACAAAGATGGCTGCACCCACAGGTGAGGCCAAGTTCCATATGGAACCTTAACAAGCAAACAGCAGGGACATGAGGCTATGCCCTCCCTCCTTCCCTCTCCCCCTGGGCCCAGCAGGGCTTAAGAGGGGACCTCAGGCCACAACCTCCACCCCAGTGCCAGGCCAGGGGACCTGAGGCCACATCCCCCACCTGGCAGGGCTTGACGGGGAACCTCAAGGTGTGCTTTCCGTCCTGGTGCTAGGCTAAGGGACCTCAGGCTGCTCCCCTGCCCCAACACCAGGTGGGGGACTTCAGGCCCCGCCCTCCACCAGGTGGGGCTTGACAGGGAACCTCAAGCTGAGTCCCCCACATGGCAGGGCTTGACAGGGGACCTCAAGGTGCACCCCCAGTGCTGGGATGCGGGAACTTGGGCCACACATACACACACACAGGGAGCTTGTTGGGAGACCTGAGATTGAGCCCCCTGCCAGTAGGGCTTGACAGGGGACCTCCGGCCAGCCCCCCACCCAGCGGGACTTGACAGGGGACCTCAGGCCATGTCCCCCACCTCGCAGGGCTTGATGGAGGAGCTCAAAGCAGGCCCCCACCAAGGTCTGGGCTGGGAGACCTGGTGGTGGGCCAGGGGACCTGAGGCTATGCCCTCTGCCTGCCAGGGCTTGACAAGGATGGGACTGGCCTGATCTGGATCTAGCCCAATAGGGGTTGGGGGACCAGCTGGGTCTGAGTCTCATGCGATTTTGAGGTGCATGTGGGTGGACGGGGACTTGACTATAGGTCCTGTGGTGAGCCATAGACTCTGACAGGAGGAAGGTTTTCATATACATTTTACTACTTTTCTTTCATCTTTGACACTTCTATTATAGAAAAAGGGCAAATAGCAATATTAAATTATTTCCTCTAATTCTCTTTTAATGTGCAGGAATTTTGTGCACTGGGTCACTAGTCAAAGGATGGTTTCCTTTGCTGAGAAGAAGCTTTTTAACTTGATGTAGCCCCATTTGTTTCTCTTTCCCTGAGTTTCCCTTACCCTCAGAGACATCAGCAAGATATTGTCTGAGATTTCACTGCCTACGTTTCCTCCGATTTTTATGCTTTCATGACTACATTTAACTCTTTTATCCATTTTGAATTCATTCTTGCATATAGTGTAAGTTGGTGGTCTGGTTTTAATTTTTTACATGTGCCTCTTTAATTTTCTCGGCACCATTTATCGAAGAGACTGACTCTATTCCATTCTACACAAAGGACCTGAATAGACACTTCTCCAGAGAGGACATATGGACAGGACGATGCTCCAACCAACCAAGGCCAACAGCTATGAAAATGCCCAAGCTCACTAACCATCAGAGAGATGTAAATAATATGAAATATCTGAAATAATCTAGACCTCCAACAAACAAGGAATGGTTAAGAAAACTTTGATGTGTGCAAGGGACAAAATATTTTAATCTTTAGAATGGTGTTATGAAGACTCTGGTAATGGGAAAATTCTTATACCATAAACAGATTTTCTCAATATAATTTAATGTAAGATAAAATAAATACCAGGAGGGAAAACTAGAAGAATATATGTTTAAAATTTTAAATGGCATGCTTTGGGTGATGGGTTAATCTTTTATATACTTTACAGATTTTTTAACTTTCTAAATTATACTAGATGAAATTATAATTACTTTTATAAAAAAACTAAGAAACACCACATGTAAATATATAAAGATGCAATGTGTTTAGGTGGTAAATCAGATGTTATTCCTCTGCCTACCCAACCTCCTTCACCTTACATCTAAACTTCTTCTAGCCCATAAAGCCATGCCCCGTCTGACTCTCACTTCTCTGCCCTCTCCCCTCCAGCACTCTCTCCCAGTGATTATACTCCAACTACCCTTGAACACCTCAAATTGTTTGCTGTCCCTTCAGTCACCTGTCATCTACCTGTCTCTGAGTACCCTATCAAACCAATTTTTTTCTACTCTATTTTTTTATCACAGTATTTTGGCTCTTACTATTTAACATTACAATTGTGTAATTTTTTTATTTCCTTAATATCTACCTCCTCAGATGGAAACATCCCTACTGTTTACATATATACAATGCCAAGCACAGTGTTTGGCACATGGAAAACATTGCATGTAGTGAATGAATGTATGATTAAATGATTGCCATTTCTCTTTTATCTTTTAAGCACTTAATTATAAAGTACAGCTTCAACTCATACAGAAGCAATTGTTTGAAAATGTGCTCTAAATCAAAGAATACTTCAAATATTACTCAATATAAGATACCTTTTTGCCCGGCTGGCATGGCTCAGTGGTTGAGCATCAACCTATGAACCAGGAGGTCACTGTTTGATTTCCAGTCAGGGCACATGCCTGGGTTGTGGGCTTGATCCCCAGTAGGGAGCATATAGGACGCATCGGATCAATGTTTCTCTCTCACCACTGATGTTTCTATCTCTCTCTCCTTCTCCCTTCCTCTCTAAAATCATTTTTAAAACACATATATTTTTAAAAGATACATTTTGATTATTGATAACAAGTAGATCCATTTCCTGACCTGATTTCCAATATTCTAATGTGACACTACCTCATGTATGTTGTTTGTTATGCTTGTTATCTGATTATGTAATATAGAATAATTAGTGATAATTGTATAGTCAATCAAAAAAGAAGAAAAAAGTATTTTTAGTTAATATGGACATTTTGCTGTAGATGAAACATCTAATATTTAAGGACTTAAAACCCAGTTATTTCAACACATATGTCTACACTGTAGCAAAATGAAACTGGTCTCCAGGAACAAGTATATTTCTAAAGACATAATTGGCACTTTCTATATACACATTCTTTAATACCTTATCATGAGCCTATCTGCGTGTGTATGTATGTGTGCATGTGTGTGTGTATGTGAGCATACATGCAGTACAGAATCTCCCACTGATCCACTTGAGAATACATTTGGATACATCTTTTACCTCTAAATATGTCAGTGCCTATTTCCTAAGAACAAATACATGTTCTTACATGCATATTGTGTTTTTGAACAAATGTGAATTTTTTAATCTTTCCTAACATTAAAAACCAAAAAAGAAGGTGTGTCTCAGAAAGTCTTTTAATATTCCTGGAAAGAAGAAATATTTCCATTACAAATAAAAAGAAAATGCAACATCACTAAAATGAAGTAAGTATTGCTCAGTCCATTTCTTTTAAAACATGTGATTTTCATTACTGAGAATTTTTCAGTCCTTGCCAGTAATCACAGAAGAGATTCAAATTAATTTAGAAAGTTCTTCACTCCCAGATGAATAATAATCAATGTTTACAACCCTTGACAAAGTAAACCAATTGATTATACATCCACCCTCCCAGCGACCAGAGTCGGCCAAGTCCAGACAATAAAGTGCCAAAGCACAAACGCTTACCGTCCAGGATGGGGACGGTACAGGGAAGGATAACATGAATTTTTCACAGGAGTCTCAGCAGAGTTCATCTGAATTTGGCACACTCTAAGCCTCGTTTTCCCCATCTTAAAGATGAAAGGGTAAAGGGGGCCGAATAGATGGTGACGAAGAAGATGTGACTTGGAGTGGTGGGCACACAATGCAATGTACAGATCATATGTCACACAAAGGTATACCTGAAATTGTATGATCCTATTAAGCAATGTTACCCCAATAAATTTATTTAAAAAAGATGAAAGGGTTTTGCATCAGGACAAGAGAAGAGTACTAGGACCAGATTTACCCTTCCCGTGTGAAACAACCAAAACCTTGAGGGAATAGATGAAACTGACGTATACCAGAGCCTGGAAATCAGGCAACAAAGGACTGCAGATCCCAAAATTTGAAAAATAAATGAGGTGTGCCGACGACTGTCCCAGCTTCCTGCCTGGAGAGCACTTCCAGGATACAGTGCAGGGAGAGGAACCAAGTAAAACCCAGCACTCCCGAGTGGAGGAGACAGAGCTTAGAGAACAGGGAAACCAGAAGAGCTAAAGTTCTCAGGAAAGAGTACCGAAAAGACAAGAGCTGCAGAGAGAGAACATCACAGATCTTGTCAAGTCATCAACAGATGGGAAGAAGAAGGAATATATAAATGGCCAATAGGCCTATGAAAAGCTGCTCAACATCATTAATCACGAGGGACATACAAATCAAAACCAGAAAGAAGTCCTAATTCATACCCATTAGGGTGGCTACTTTCAGGAAGGGGAAAAAAATAAAGAGAGAAAATAACAAATGCTGGCAAGCATGAAGGAAAAATAGGAACCCTGGTACACTGCTATTAGAAATACAAAACAGCTCACCTGCTGTGGCAACAGTTTGGACCTTACTGAAAGCCTAAATTTAAAGTGTGTCAAATTTTACCTTTCCTGAAAGCAAATTATTTCCATTGTGATCGGTAAATAGAGCAAGGATATCTGCCAATATACAACCAAAAGGCTGCTTTATGGTGTGTTGACTGAGATGCAGGTTCCTGGGCACGTTTGAAATTATCAGCTTTCTCACTATTAAAGAGAGGGAGTTGGCTACAGAGGATGATCTTAAGGGAAAGGTTGATAATCCCATAGAAGAACTTAAGTTTGCATTCAAGGAGTCAGTCACTGACGCAGGGGCTTCATGAATCACTACACCTTCTATATGTGAAGTCACGTGAAGACCAGAGTGCAGAAGAAGATGCTAAGACATACACCTTAGGTTTTAAGAAAAATAATGAAAATGTCTATGCATGGGTTCATTTATTTTCATGTTGATAAAACCAATATTGAAAGCAAATTTATCAAAAAACTACATCTCAAAAAAATCATGAGCCCTAGGATTTAAGGCTGTCCTGACAGGGATGCTAATTACAACTGCCAGAGATTTAACTGTGTTAGCACTTTTACGAAAACTGTTACAGTTTTGCTTAATATTCTGGTTATAAAGTTCCATTCGTCTTAAGTAACTGCTTCGCTTGTCCTTAATTTTATGTGTCAAATTCAAGACTTTTCAGGAATGCAACCATGGCATTATGAGAGAAATGCTTATAACTGCAGAATGCCTTTACAATAATAAAAAAAAATAAATCTATTTTTTTTCTCTTTTTTCCCCTCTTTTCTGTCTCTCTCTCTCTCTATAATTCTTCCAACATGTTTGTTTGATTCCAGACACAAGAGCTTCTAAAAAAGTTTCAATAAAATTCCCCTTTCAATACTCATGATTAACTTTATCCACATATATGCATATGTATATACACTGGGGTAAGCAAAGTAGTTAGGCCTGTAATACTATGAATTTCCCTCTTAGGAATACTTTCACTGTGTCCCACAGATTTTGGCTTGTTGTGTTCTTATTTTCATTTGTTTCAATGTAACTTGATTTTTTTCTAATCTCGCTGTTAACCCATCCATTGTTTAGTAACATGATATTTAGCCTCCATGTCTTTGTGTGTTTTTTAGTTTTTTTTCTTAAAATTGATTTCTGGTTTTATACCACTACTAGAGGCCTGGTGCACGAAATTAGTGTGCAGGGGAGGGGTGACGTGTGGGGGGGCATGGAGGGAGGGTCGCTCAGCCCAGCCTAGACCATCGCCAATTTGGGACCCCTCAAGGATGTCCAACTGCCCTCTCACAATCCAGGACTGCTCGCTTTCAACTGCCTGCCTGCTTGCCTTACTTATTGTCCCTAACCACTCCCCTGCCAGCCTGATTGATGCCTAACTGCTCCCCTGCCAGCCTGATTGCTCCTAACTGCCCTCCCCTGCCAGCCTAGTCACCCCTAACTGCTCTCTCCTGCAGGCCTGGTCCCCCTCAAGTGCTCTCCTCTACAGGCCTGGGTCCCCCCAAACTGCCCTTCACTGCAGGCCTGGTCGCCCCGATCTTCCCTCCCCTGCAGGCTTGAACACCCTCAATGCCCTCCCCTGCTGGCCATCATGTTGCAGCCATCTTGTATCCACATGGGAGCAGCCATCTTGTATGTTGGAATGATGGTCAATTTGCATATTACTCTTTTATTAGATAGGATAGAGGCTGGTGCATGGGTGGGGGCCAGCTGATTTGACCTGAAGGGTGTCCCAGATCAGGGTGGGGGTTCCCTTGGGGCATGGGGTGGCCTGGGTAAGGGGTCTATGTGGTTTGCATGCCAGCCACACCCCCTGGCGACCCAAGCAGAGGCCCTGGTATCTGAGGTTTATCTATCTTCTATAATTGAAACTTTGTAGCCTTGAGCAGAGCCAAGCCTCCTGCTCACTGCGTGGCCACAGCCATTTTTGTTGGGATTTATCTTCTATAATTGAAACTCTATAGCCTTGAGTGTAGGCCTTAGCCAGCCAGGATGGCAAGAAAGCTTGGGGGGCAACTCAAGCCTCCTCTCTTTACCTTCGTGGCTGCCACCATTTTTGTTGGGATTTATTTATGTTCTATAATTGAAACTTTATAGCCTCAAATGTAGACCTAGGCCAGCCAGGGAGGCAGGGAAGCTTGGCTTCCTCCATTGACGGGAAAACTCAAGCCTGCTGCTCTCTCCCGCTCCATACCTGCTGCCATTTTTGTTGGGATGTATTTATCTCCTATAATTGAAACTTTGTAGCCTTTAGTGTAGGCCTGGGCCAGCTGGGGCAGCACGGAAGGTTGGTTTCCCTTTGCCAGGGAAACTCAAGCCTCCTGCTTGCTGCAGCTCTGTGGCCACAGCCAGCTTGGCTGGGTTTAGATACTCGCTCCTGACTGGCTGGTGGGTGTGGCTTGTGGTTTTAGGGAGGTACAGTCAATTTGCATATTACTCTTTTATTAGGTAGGATGATAAGAGAATACACTTCTGTCACTGATCCACAATTACAGAAAGAAATTCATAAAAAATTATCATTAGAAAATGTTTTATACTCAAATTTTGCCCTTTCTATTTTAAAATGTTAATAAGTCCTATGTTTCATGAAATGAAGATGATATAGTTTTTAAAATGTCCTTATTTGATAAAAGGAAGTTAGTATTCAATAAAAAGGAAACAATACAATGTCACATTAAGAAGTTAGCATTGTCTTAATTATAATATCAAGTTTACAACACAATGTTTTGAAAGAAAAACAGTTTTCTTTGTAAGGAAGTACTAATGATGCATGCTTTGGCTGTACATTGACTCATAATCTAGATGCCATACTTTTCAATTAGAATGAGCAAACTGCCTATTGCTATGTGGTTAACCTATGTATCGAATTAGACATATTCTATTTGAATCTACACTTACATTTTTCTTTAATTTTATTACAAATATTCATGGTTAAGCAATACAATTTTAATGTAAATTTGCAAAGTAAATTACATGAGGACTCAGCATATGTAGTATATATTCCTTTATTATCTAAAAACAAAATGTATTCATTATGATGCCCACATTTTTGTGCTTCCTATAGTTTCTATTTTGTCCATCTACAACACTGAATTTATAATTAATTGCATAGAATCTATAATCCTGAATATCATACATTTTGGCTTTAAGCCAAATATAAAAAACACCTAAGAATATTTTAATGTAGAATAACATTAAGGAATCAATTATTCAAAATGTAAAATAAACCCTAGAAATAAAATTAATGTTCTGACTTTTATAAAAATGTTGCTTTTGAGCATTATTGTTATTTTATAATATGGTATTTTTACATGTTTTTATTGATTGAAGAGAGAGAGAGAGAGAGAGAGAGAGAGAGAGAGAGAAACATTAATGTGAGAGAGAAATAGTGATCGATTGCCTCACACACATGCCCTGACCAGGGATCAAACCTGCAAACTGGAATCAAACCCATGACCCTTCAGTGCAAGGGATGATGTTCCAACCACCTGCACCACATGGGCTAGAGTAAGAACTTGTATTTTTTAGTCAGTTTATACACTATATGTTACGATAAAAATGAGAACAAAATTGAACAAATATCCTTAAATATGTTTCTAAAAAAAAATTTAAGATAGGAAAATACTTCTTTTATAATAATTTTATATAACTCAGAGAAAATCAAACTAATATAATCTCAAATATTATTCCTATAATTTTATTTGTTTATAATTCATAATACTTTATTTGTATATTTATTATGTGCTTACTAAACCAAGTCCAGTCTCCTTCCATTTCCAGTTATCCATTCCTTTACCCTCTAGTACCTTCCCCCTTTCCCTCTGGTAAAGCTATCATGCTACATATGCCTAAGAATTTGAAGTACTTAAACCAATTGTTACCACAATAGATAAGATTTGAAATTTCAAATCTTGTAGAAATATCAAGAGTTAGTAGAAAGACATGTATATGCTTTGGAAAGAGAATGGTCAAACTGAGGTCTTTCTTAGTTTTCTATGCCTGATTATCAAGATCTGTGTAATAATGACTGGGCACGAAAAGTAAATGGCAGGGAATAGCAGGAGCCACAAGGTGGTGCTCATATCCTCTCATAACTGGCTGGATAGACCACTGCTGTCTACTAGTCTTCAGATGTGACCTAAGGTGAGACACTCCAATTCACAGGGTGAATACCCAACTATAGCATTCTCTGGTCTAAGAGAAAAAGAAAAACATTAACAATGTTGGAAGTGTTTTATTGTTCGTTGTAGAAAAAAGTGAATGTACAATCCTCTAGAATTAACATTTGGCCTGCATCTACATTTTTGTCCTCTAGTTACAATAACTGACATGAAAAGGGGTAAGTCACTCAATGAGCAACTGTCTTTACACTTCCTTCAGATGACATTACTAATTTACACTCAACGAAAAGCTACCATCATGAACAAATCAAGACTTTGTTATCAACAGTGTTCCTATGTGGAACATCAATACAAGTGATACTAAAAAGTTCCAGTATTACAAACCCATATTCCTACCGCCAAAACGTCCCCTAGATGAACACTGACTCGTTTCTGCATATGTCCTCATCTTCTGAATGGAATGGACTCTTGGGAAAACATGTCACAGTTTCCCACAATTCAGGTTCTAAAGGCACTAGACCAAGCGCTAGAGTCGTCCTCCCTTGAATTGCTTTTAGTTCCTGTCAGACACACAGATGCAAGGATGGAATGACACAATGTTAGATGGATGGATGGATGGATGGATGGATGGATGGATGGATGGAGGAAGGGAGGGAAGGAGGAAGAGAAGGAAGGTAAAAAGGAGGGAAGGGAGAAGAGAGGGAGGGGAGAGGAATTTCCTGTTGCATTTCTGGCTCCCAAATTACAATAGTAATTCAGAATTTTAAAAAAGTGAAAGTTGTGCCTTTAAATAGCTATCTTACTTTTTTGCACTTGATATATATGCCCATTACATACAGTATGTTATACAAACACACATATACACATACATACACACACGTTTATATAGGTAATATTTAATCCCTCCAAAAAAATAATCTTCATTTTTACCAATGCCCAAATTTTGTTTTAGAGGTAAGAGGAAAAAAAAGTTTCCCAAGGTCACACAATCAGCAAAAACAATCTGACTTTAAAGCCTCTTTTAACTATTTTATAAAATAATCACAGTAATGCTCATGAGGATAGCTAGTATAACTGAGCTGCAACTATGTGCCAAACAATGTGTTGAGCATTTTACATCTATTTTCTCAGTTAATCTTCACAAAAATTCTAAAAATGGTCTTATTATTTCCCTCGCTACAGATGACAAAAGTGACGCACAGAGCAGCTGAGTGGCTTTCCCAAGAGTCCTACAACTATAAGTGGTAAAGCTGGGACTCAAATCTAAGCAATGTGGCTACAATACATCTGTCACTTAACCGCTTCTCAATATTGCCACTCATTAAATACACAACTATTTCCTTTGGGGTTAAAATAAATGGCTGTTTAATAAGGAGTAAAAAAAAATGCAAAATAACATTTTACTAAGCACATAAAATGAATAAAAACGCTGCAGCAGACACTAGAAAAAGACTTCAAAGAGCTTGAAATAGAGATAGTAATACATAGTTATTTATTAACTTGAAAATATGATCACAGTTATAAAAATAAAATCCAGACAGTAGAAAAGTAAAATGATTATCAATGACTAATTAGCAAAATAAGATATTAGAAAAAGTAAAATGTGATTAATTACGAACAACAGCTATTTTAAGATTTCAAAAATAAGCAATCTTCTATCTCTCTTCCTCTCTGTAAAAAAAAAAATCAATAAAATATATTTTAAAAATAAATAAATAAATAAATAAATAAAAATAAGCAATCACTTCAAATATAGCAGGTTGGAAAAATCACTCGAGAAAAGGTAAATTTTAATTGAATATTGAGAAACAGGTTTGAACAGGTGAAAAGGAAGAAAGAGGTCATATTCTGAGCAGCTTAATAACTCTATTAGTGAACGTTTACATGCAGAAACATGCAAACTGTGTTTAGGAATTGATGGATATAGTAATAAAAGCATAATATGCTAATTAGACCGGACGTCCTTCCAGACGAAGCCAGGCTGCAAGGAAAGCCTGGGTCCTGGGTGCCTGCCGGAGAGAGGCCTGGAGGCCGAGGGGAACCAGAGCTGGCAGGCGGGGGAAGGAAGGCCCACTCTTGCACGAATTTCGTGCATCAGGCCTCTAGTGATTACTGATAATGTTTGTACAGAGAAAAAATTAAGGAATGCTTGAATGTACTTTATTTTCCCATAATCCTCAGATCCTAGTGACGAATAAATGTATTCATGTTTCTACCTAGTTTATATTTTCTATAATATATCTTTCAGAAAGCAAAAACATAAAACATTTTGATTTTAAATTCATAAAGCACTAACCAAAAGAAAATTGTCTGATTGCAACAGAATGAAAAAAAAAGAGATACAGCAATGAAAGAACTAATGAAGAAAAAGTTGAAGAAATTAAGTTAACCAATTTGTAACCCATAATATATTCAGCAGCAATACTAGCAATACCACTCTAATGCAGTAGTTCTCAACCTTTCTAATGCTGCGACCCTTTAATACAGTTCCTCATGTTGTGGTGACCCCCAACCATAAAATTATTTTCGTTGCTCCTTCATAAATGTAATTTTGCTACAGTTATGAATTGTAATGTAAATATCTGTGTTTCCCGATGGTCTCAGGCGACCCTGCTAGTGGTTCTCAACCTGTGGGTCGTGACACACAGTAGTAAAATTCAATCTGAAAATTCCTTTTCACTGTTGTTATTAGGCCTCTATTTTCACCACAATAAAACTTACAATGCAAGCAAGTAAGGTTTCTGAAAATTATGGACAATATTTCTCAGACCAGATACAATGATATTATACCTGGCCCTAGAGCGGTTATTCAGACATTCCTTCACCTAACAGATATTTATTAGAAACCAGCTATACACCAAGCACTACTCTAGGCATTAAAGATAAAGAAGCTAATAGAGAGATAAACAAAAAAGGAAGCACATAAGAAAACACCAGTATAATTCAAATAATTATAACATTATAATAAGAAAATGACTGGGTGACTCCTTAATATTGGGTGGTCTGAAAGACCTATCTATGAAACTGATACGTAAACTGAGCCAGAGCCAGCCAAGTGCAAAGAAGTAAGACAGCCATTTAAAGGCACAGCTAAAAACAACAGCCCTACACAGAAACATGAAGAAGGTGTAGTCAGAACAGTGGGGAAGAGGTAGAGTCATAGATTGATAGATTAGAAAAATAAGTAGGAAAATTTTAAGTTGGGAAAAATAGTTGGCATTTTCTATTCTCAATGTGAAAAGAGAGGGTAGGGAATAACATAAGCTTATTCACATGAAAAGAGGAAAAACTCTCTGAATATAGCAGAGCAAGCTTGGAACCAGTGGCCCCAATTTTAGCTAAAGTGACCTAGCAATTAAACATGACTCCTCCCACCCCAATACTGAGTTCCCCACAAATCACAGCAAAGGAGAGGAGGTTCTTATAAAAGTCCTTGTCCTGTTTCAAAGGCTCTATTCCAGAAGGATGGTAGCTAGCATCTTCCACTGTTAGCTTCCCCACTTCCCTCCTCCCATGACTAGTCTGCCCCTCTTCCTTCTGTTCTTTTCTCCTTCTCCTCTGCCGAGGCTAAAAGTCCACTAGGAAGGCTACTCAATCAGAGTTGGATTTCTGTCTCAAAAGACCATTGGCATTGCTTGCATCCAATATCCTTGCCACTTTAAAAAGTTTTGGTTCTGGGTAAAGGAAACTGAAAAGTCACCCCCATAAACAGATTCCTCAATAGTATGATTTGTCCTATGTAAGAAACACTAAAGATAACCTAGACTGTAGTAGGGAATTTCCATTTTAAAAATCCTGTTTTGACATGCTTTCTGGGTGTAGGCAAGTTTGTATGCAGTTTGAGGATAAATATATAAAGCTATTCGAATTCCTAGTATGTGAACGCACTAAAACCATCTATGGAAAATTAAAACCACTCTCTCTGGAATCTGTTGAAATATCCAATTTTAGTTGGAGTTTTATTTCTTTGGAGCCAGGGATATTTCTTGTCTATTGTTTAGAAAACACAGACTTTGAAATGTACAGTGAAAAAAAGGCCTGGAGTGGCAAGTGCATAATAATGAATTCCCCCCAGCATGGTTCGCTTTTAGTTATTAAGAGTGAAAAATAACACATTTCTCGAGTTTACCAAATGTTTCTCCAACACCGCTAAGTCTGAGAAACAATGTGTGGTGCTGTTTTATTCCTCTAAACAAGAACTCTTCGCAGTGAGGACGTAAAATTAGAAAATAAAACTGAGTTGAATAACTTAAACGAAATCTCATTTTTTTCTCAGAAACAAGGGTAACATTGCAGGTTATTTTCTCAGTCATAAATCTGAATTTTTTAGAAATCAATATAATCATTTTAATCAATTATAAGTAACACATCCATATAGAACAAAATACTTTTAAAAGGGGAAAGCAATCACAAAGTCATATAAAATATCATAAAATAATACAATGGACTCTTCAAAGTTCTTACCTTGCTGTTCATAATTGTTTTAAGTGCCACAGATCATTGAAGAGCCTTACTCCAGGATATGAAATCCAGGATGTATTTAGAAATATGTTCGATAAAGTTGAAAACAGGACCTTGGGAAAAACTTGGGCCAAGTAAATGCAATGACAAGAAACAGATCCAAGGATGCCTTCAGTCCTCTCTTTTCTTAGTAAATGCTCAGATTAGTGAACGGCTGCTGTGCACTGTTTGGGAAATGAGTCTTCTCTATTAAGGTATAGAAAATTAGCCCTTCCACTCACACCTGTGGAATCCCTGCCTTACAGTCAATGAACTAATTTGTTTGTCCTCACCCCTCAATGCATCCTGCTTTGCAATATCAAAGGACTAGGAACTGAGATTATTTGCAGCTTCAGATGATTCAATATTTTACTAAACTTCTGCCGTGCAATTTCCCTTAGAGCAGTCGCTAGAACTGCTTTTCTCTTCCCAGCTTTCTTCTCAGAACTGATGCTGTGTGACACTCAAGAACAGAAGATTTTTGTCTGTCTATTTTTTTTTTTTTTTTGCTTTTAAGTAAACTCAAAACTTAGAATTTGGAAGAAAAATCATTTCATTAAATCGTGTTCATATTAAATAAAATTTTTTGAATTTGCGTTTTTGAATTTTTTTTAAAAAAATCGATTCTTCTATCACATAAAAATTATTTTTTTTACTTGTTAGCCGAAGCTCAAGTTTCTCAATCATATTCAAATTTTTTCTTTCAACGGTTAAAATTTAGCCTCTTTCTTGTCACTGCCCATTTCTTGGAATAAACTCTGGAGTCTACCCTTGGACTCAGGAGCTCCTTGTGCTGAATAGGAAGGCCGCACAAGCAAGCTGAGGCTGGAGATAAGGGGATAGAACTCGTCAGAAAAAAAACTGAATAAGGTCATTTTGTTTGTGTGAAGCCAAGGGCTGTTTGGATATTTATAATATCATCTGTGAGCCATACAAAATTACCAACTGAAAAATGAGCCTGCTATACTTGGTCAAACATTTCATTAGCTCACCCCTAATGCCTCGGCAGGACCAGACCCAATGATTTTGTGGGCCTTTATATGGCCCGCGGGCTGGACGTCCCTTGACCCCTGGAAAACCTACCTATTGCCAGTGACAGGAGTAATGACATCATGGTAAACCTGTTATCATCCATACACTGAAATTACTGGAAATAAAATTACCTAAGGGAAGCCTGCCAATAATCGAGTGATAGAACTTTGACATCAGAAGTTTTAAACTGCAGAGGGAACGCATTTTACCAGCCCCTACTTTGTTTCCTTTATAAATGTGTGGGGATGCTAAGACTCTACAGGAAGAGGGCAGAAAAAGATAACCCATCCGATACGACACAAACACGATGGATTCTACCCTCACATTACAATGGGTTAAAATCAGCTGGGCTTCTGTATGAAGATGAACTGATGCCCAAACAGAAGAGGCCACTCCCTCTTTCACATTCCAAGAACATTTTCATTCCTTATAATATTACCACACAATCTGTAATAAGATATGTAGAAAGTGGGGCAAAAGTAGGTCTACAGTTGTTCATAACTGTTTATCCTTGTACTATTACTTAATGATTATTGTATTATTTTCTGTACGAATTATAAACCCACTTTTACCCCAATATGTGTATGCCTTTTTTTCCTAGATTATAAGATACTAGATGATTTTTTTTATTGCCACCATTATAACAGGAATCATAAAAAAGTTTGCTGAACAATTACGATATGGCCACTTCTTGAAAACTCATATTTAATGGGAATACATATTTAAGCCAGTGATTACCATACAGGTACTATTATGTACTCTAGGGATAAATTAATTGCTATGCAAATCTAGAGAAATGGGAGAGTGGAAACTGCTAAGTCTTCCAGGGAGTGGCTGTATTTTATGAGAGGTAATGTTTGATCTCAGCCTAAAACGTTGTCAGTATTTTCAGACTAAACTGAGATTTCAGAGTGAAAAGTGAGCACATTCAAAAGATATTAAGGCTTTAAAACACACACACACACACACGTGTCAGGAACAAAACAAAAAAAAGGAAAGAAATGTAAACTGGTCGGGTGAAAGTAGCCCTGACAATCAGTTGCTTGGAGCATTCTCTGTGCACCAAAAGTTTGCAGGTTTGATTCCTGGCCAGGGCACATGCTAGGGTTTAGGGTTTGATCCCTGGTTTGGGACATACTGGAGGCAACTGATCCATGTTTCTCTCTCACACTGAAGTTTTTCTTCTCTGTCAAAATCAATAAAAACATATCTTTGGGTGAGGATTTAATTTTTTAAAAAAAGGTGAAAGTAAATCGGTAAGTCCACTCTTAAGGTAATTAAATTTAAACTTCAATCTGGCAGGCACCAGGCATCCATAGAGAGTTCTGAAGCAAAGGAATAACCTGGTCAGGATGTTGAAAGGATAAATGAGTGAAAGGGGTTTAACAACTCAAGACAGAGAAACCTAACCAAAGGCTACAAATACTATAGGATCAACGTTAGAATAAGCAAGAGCATGAATATACTAAGGAATTCATTAGTTGGCAAATGGCCTTCTTTTAGAATTTTACTTTCTATTTAAGAATCTACTTTTTGCCCTAACCAGTTTGGCTCAGTGGCTAGAGTGTTGGCCTGCAGACTGAAGGGTCCCAGTTTCGTTTCCAGTCAAGGGCATCTACCTTGGTTGTGGGCACATTGCCATAAGTGGTGTGCAGGAGGCAGCTGATCAATGTTTCTCTCTCATCGAAGTTTCTATCTCTCTATTCCTCTCCCTTCCTCTTTGTAAAAAATTCAACAAAATATATATTTTTAAAATAATCTATTTTTCTAATAGGATAAATTATAAGACATAGTGAATGTCTGCTTGGTAAAAGTTGAGAAGGTGGCCTTTGCTTTTTATTTTATTTTTACCATTATCATAGTTCTCTCTTTTTTTTCCAAAAAATACTGAATATTTCATAATTTGAAAAAATACTTTAAAATTGAATACATCTGAACATGAACAGAACTACTAAACAACAAAACTTAATTTTGAGACAAGTAATTTTTAACAACATTCATAACATAATCTGCTGATTTGCCCACATTTTACTACTACATAAATTTCACTTTGAAAAAACTCTCCAAGAGATTTCTTCTTTTTTGCTAACCTACCTCTCTAGATAACCATTTAAAAATGTTTATTACCTTTGCTACTCAGAAACCCAAATAATATCCTTAAACTCCTCTCTTCATTACTATTTGCAAATGTCATCTCCCATCTGGTTATCTTTTGCTTTACAAAAGCCTTTTTAGTTTGCCTTTACTTCCCTTGTCTTTGGGATCAAGTTCAAAAAATGTTCTCTCTGACCAAGGTCCATAAAGTTTGGTACCTGTATTTACTTCTATATAACTTATTGTTTGGGTCTTATATTTAGGTCTTTGATCCATTATGAATTAACTTTTGTACCTGGGACAAACTGAAATTCAGTTTCATTCATTTGCATATGGCTTTTCAGTTTTCCCAGCATCATTTATTGAAGCAACTATCTTTACTCCATTGTGTGTTTCTGGCTCCATTGTCGAAAATTATCTGTCCATATACAAGTGGGTTCATAGCTGGGCTCTCTATTCTGTACCACTGATCTGTGTGTCTGTTTCTCTGTCAATAAATAATACATTGCTGTTTTGATTACGGTAGCTCTGTAGTATAATTTGAAGGTAGTGTGATTCCTCCAAATCCTAAACTAACAGTTCTAAAGAGGTATTTGTAATGGCTTTTTATAATATACAGGATAAAAACATACATGCTAAAGAAGTTGTGCTCATTTTCTTGACACTGCCTGGAAATATTTTTGGTTGTTACAACTTGGAAGGTATTCCTGATATCCACAGAGTATACAGATTAGGGATGCTTCAGAACACCCTAAAATGTACAAGACCATCCCCAACAACAAAGAATTATCTGGTCCAAATATCAATACAACAACTTTCAAAAAATGTTATGCTATAAAGAAACACTGAAGGTTAGTAAATTATTCGTCGTTAGAATTTCTGTGTTAGTGTTACAGTTGGTTATTAAAATCAAGATGTTAGAAAGACACTGTTTATTGAAGTCCCAGAGGGAAATCATAGCACCAAACGGGAAAACCAAGATCACTGGCTTAGTGGTTATGTTGAATAAAATCCACAGCAGTTGATGGCTCAGAAAGAAATAAGTAGCTTCAAAACTAAAACTGGCAGTAACATTGCAAAAAGATCAATTTTATTTATAATCTGGAACTAACAGGGTTTTTCCCCTGAGGCTAGTTGGATTTCCTTGAACCACTAACACTCTTCACCGGATGTCAAGATAAAAAGGTGGACATAAAATTTTCAACAGCACTGTCAAACAAGATATATAGATTACACAGGCCATCCATATTACCTTAAAAAGATCCCTTTGCAAAATTAGTTGTTCATTTTACTAAAATACATACTTGGAAGTAGCACTGGTTCTAATTCACAGTAGCCGCTTAAGTCGTATTTATTGAAATGAATGATGCTTTGAATAGCATGTCCAAAGCTAAAATACAAGGTTTTAGGTCTCTCTAAAATATGACAAAAATTAAAATTTCACTCAATATATTTCACATAAAAATGGTAAGGTAATATTTCACAAGTAGAAAAATCCTATTAACCAAAAACAGCAAAACTGACTGGAACCTTAGAAATCATCCTGAGTCAAAATTCTCAAAGTAGGGTTTTTGTACTTCTAGACATTTATGATTAAGCCAAAGCATACTCCACAAAACAAAATAAGATAGTTAGTGGTCAACAAACTGCAGCTCCATTGACTAATGAGTTTGCCCAACCCTGAGATAGGTGATGAGTTAAATTAAATAACTAAGTAAGTAAAATGGCAATGGTATTAAATCCTTTGCAGTGAACTCACCACCTAATAAAATGCCATTCTACTGGGTGGTTTATTTTTACTTTCTCCTCTCCCTCCCTCCAAGTCTCTGCACTACCTAAAAATGGCCACTAGGGTTTACTTGGCACAATGCGGTACCAAGCAATCCTCACTGCTGCATCCCTCCTTTGTTTGGGTTTCTATCTGCTTAAAAGCATAAGCACTGCTATTAAATCTCCTGAGACTGAACACTTTTATCCATTGCTGACTAGTTATAGTTTGGCCTCAGGTACATTAATTAGCCTCTATGTGCCACTGTTTTCTTATCCTACTGAAGGAGAAATGGGGGAGGGGGTAAGTGGGGGGATGGGGAAGTAAGCGAGGGAGGGAGGGAAGAGAGTAGGCATATACCACATAGGATAGTTTCTACATTTAAATAATCTAATCTATGTGAAAAGCATGAAATGGTGTGTGGTATATAGTTACGTGTTTGAAAACTACTTGCTGTTGTTATTTAAGAAGGGGGTGAGTCAATTTAGAAAAATGTAATTTCAAGTCGATATGGCAGATTTCTATCTGTCAGCCTGACAGATATGCCATTTCTTTTTTAAATATACTTTTTACTGTTGACAGTATTACAGATATCTCCCATTTCCCCCATTCTCTTTCTCCCCCCTCGTCCTAGCCCTCCCCCCCCCCACCCCCGTCTTCACTACCCCATTGACCGTGTCCATGGGCCATGAACATGAGCATTAAGTTCTCTGGTTTATCTCTTCTTCTCCACCCAGCCCCACATGGGGTACAGCAGTCTGTTCCATGTCTCCCTGCTTCGGGTCTTATTCTGTTGGTGAACTCATTTTGTCCATTAGCTTCCACAGAGAAGTGAGACCATGTGATATTTGTCTTTCTCAGTTTGGCTTATTTCACTCTCTTCTCTGGACAGCGCCAGTAGCACTGCCTACAGGATGTATTGTTAGTAAGACATGGAAGGTGGAAGCACAGTAGCCATATTCTTTTCACGCAGAATGTCAGCGTGGCATGAAGTTACACTGCCCTTCACGCATGTTACTGCTTACCTGCTGGCCCACCTACTGGCACAGGTAGCAGCCAGCCCCATAGCAACTCCAGCTTTTGCCAAATCTTCTCCTCCAACTTCTCTGAGGCCCAGTTCATTGTTAGCTATGTGATGAAGGATGCTCTATTTTCTCACAAGATATCTATACCATTAAAGGGGGAAACAGTGAGACGCCAGCTTCCACCAGTCCTCATGGGTTCCCATTTGTCCTAGTTTCCCCTTACATCAAGTCTATCATCCCTTCTTGTCAGTCTGCTTTGCTGATCACAGATAGTATCACCAATACCTTCCACAGACTGTTTAAACAGTTCCCGCAATGGAGTATGGAGAAATCTTTATAATAAATCCCATATATTGGTCTGCTAGTGGTCTGCTTCTCTGATTAGAACTTGACTAATGCAGAATTTCTAGTGGTCTACTTCTCTGGTTAGAACTTGACACAGAATTTCTGCAAGGTGCACTTTTATGTATTGTTTAATATCAATTACAGTATAAATTAAGAAAAAGAGGATGGATAAAACTGGTAAGAAACATTAACTATAGATAATAAAGTAACTATTATCTCATGAGCTATAGGGAGAACTCACAAAATGTGTAAGCAAACAGCTTATGGAACACAGGTAGAATTCACAAGACACGTTAAATAAAGACAGTAAATGAGTCACTGGTCCGGGTGTGGGGAAAGAAACATGGAAACACTGCTGGGTGCAGGGGCAGGGGCGTGGTCTGTCCCACCTGCATCCTATGCTACGTGGGCCGACTGCCTCTCACCATCCTCGTGCTTCTCACCTGTCCAGATTTATCTTGGTTGTGCTCTGATGCAGATTTTTGTCTGTATTTGACTGCTTTATAGAGTTATCAATTCACTGACTATTGGAAGCAAGTCCATGACAAGTAGTATTTTAGGATGAAATTGCTGACTGACAATTTTGTTAACCTGTCATTTTATAAAAAGATCAAGTATAAGACCCTACTTCAAACAGTCTAACCATCACACTTTTTTAAAAATCTGTCATGACTCTTTCACATTAAGAGGAGGAAATCTGCAATAAACACAGCCCTAACGTTTTTGTTCTGGCTTATTTCTCCAGGGGCTGACTACTTTTAGAGATGATATAAACTTATCAGCCAATCAGTAAATCATATCTATATTATCTCCCTCTTAATTCATATGTGAAGTACAACAAATATAAAGATCAACAAAAATCAAAGTAATTAGGTTCGGTACTGGTATTATCCCATAGCAGGGGACACAATCAAAAAACAAAGGCCAAACCAACCAAGTCCATCTTTGGTGGCAGGTCAAATCAAGAACTTTTAATGTGGAATATGACAATGGGTTAAAAGAAAAGAAACGTGAGCAAGTGAAGCAAAGGCTTTCTAGAAGCAGTACGCCCCACGGAGCATCCACTGGCTCCTCCCTAGCAGCCACTCTCCTCCTCTTCCTTCTGAAGAGAATCTCACCTTTCGTCAGGACCCCAGAAGCCACTGCAGTGTCCACTCTACATCCAGGCTTATCAAGGCAATCGCATCCCCCTTTACTCACTTCAAGAAACAACTAAAGCCAAGAAATACATGAGGTAAAAAATTTAATGCTGGGAAAATGTAAGTCCTGTTCACCACTTAAGTAAGTAGAAAAGTAGAGCATAGATTAAAATACGTCATTAGCCCTTTGAGAATAACAATACTAGATTACATGTTCAAGATCTAAATAAAACTGAGACTAGCTAATAAAAGCATTTCAAGTTTAATCTAACATTTTGTTGTTGCTGTTAATCATCACCAAGGATATTTTTTGCCATTGGCTTTTAGAGAGAGTAGAGGGAAGGGGAGAGACGGAGAGAGAGAGATATATCAATTAGTTGCCTCCCACAAATACTCTGACCTGGAGCCTGTAACCAAGGCACTTGACTGGAATCGATACTCTAACCACTGAGCCAAACCAACTAAGGCCTAAAAGGTATCTTACTAGCTTTCTAATAGAGGGGGAAAGCCTTTAATTAAATGTAAAATATTAAGACATAACTATTATTTTTAAAACCTTTTATTATCTCTGCAACTAGAGATAATCCTACAAAACAGATTATTTTATGGTAATAAGTCTCAAATTTCCTCTCAAACTATAAACAATCATTTCTGCTCTTAAAAGATTCAAGGTAATCCATACCCTTGTGCTCTACCACTTGACATACAGAATCACAAAAAACATTTTAAAGTACAGTAATACCCTTTTAAATTAAATAGTAGCTGAACGTGGCTTAAAACTTTCTTAGGAGCGGAACTTTTTTTTTTTCCCCAAACAAAATCTTCCAGAGTAGTCCAACCGTCATCCCGAAAAAGCGGAAGAGGAGCTTTTATGGAATCTAGAAATAAGGTTCAGAGCCCTACCCCAATGGCACCTCTAGGAAACCTTTGAGTCTGTAGGGCACAGCTTAAAAATAAAGCTAAATGAAAAAGAGCATCCATCATCCATCACTTTGGACCAGTGGACAAAACCTGCACAACTGACACTAAATTAAATTAGTGATCTTATTGACAGATTGAGATACACAAATGAAATAGGCAGTACGTACTTGAAAGCTGAATGAAAGAAAGAGGCTCATGTTTGGTCAGAGGAAATAGGTATTAAATAATTATTTACTGCAAGAACTTGAGAAAGTGGAAATTATCATGAGGGATTGTACTTGCTTAACTCTAATTACTTTCCCATGTTCATCCCCGTGCTTGGCTGCTAAGCCTGAATTTCAGATCAAGAATTTGATCAACTGCTGAGTTAAAAACATCTCCTACTGCTTTTATCTCTTCCTAAAGCTACTGTCTACCAAGACCTCCCCCACGAATCATGGAGAATGAACTATAGGGGTGCTCATGTCTGGCTGCCTGCGTCCCAGCCTGCACTCATTACTCCACCCCATTAACATTCCACACTGGGAGTCCTCTGCCAGTTTTATGAGGCGAAACCACAAAATGTCAGGTTAACAAAATCCTCACACAGCAATTTCACCTTAAAATACTGCCTGTCAAAAACTTGCTTCCAAGATATTCAATAAATCACCGACTCCATAAAGCAGGTTGCAAGTCAAGTAAAGGCAAAATTTTACATCCCAACACAATCAAGATTAATCAGAACACAAGCTGAGTATTTAGAACAACCACCTTATGGGGAGATCAGAATGGTTGCATGTGTATAAGAAGCCTATCTCAGTTTTTATTGTGTTTACAATTATATACTGTTGTATTTAACCGTTACAACCACTTCGATCATTCAAAGACCTGATTTCAGATAGTACGATATATATTAAAGAGCTCTGTAGATATAAATGTACTGATTCAAATCCTGGTTCTACCATGTATTAATTATTATGTGTCTGTGATGGTGAATAATCTCTCTAAACCTGTTTTCTCAATGTAAAAATGAAGCAAATAATTGTTCACTGCACTATTTGATTTTAAAAAGATGTAAGACAAAAGCAGCAACTAGAGTGCCTGGAATAGTAATAATAATAAATGGTCAATAATAGTAATAGCAAATGTTCAATAACTGTTCCTTTCCTTCCCTCTTCTTTGTGGAAATTTTTTTTAAATACCAATTTTATTTTTATTTTTTTAATTTATTAAATACCAATTTTAGTAAGAGATGCTGATCAAACTGTCCACACTCTTCAAAGAGATCATAAGAAATCTAAGCTCTGCATGTACAGTCATGGAGTTAAGAAAGTCAGGGTGAGCATGAAATAAAGGGTAAATTTGTGTTATATACATAAATAAAGATGCACCTATTAAACGTATCCACCTGCACTGCTTTTCCTTTGTTCAGTAGGAACAATGGAATGTGAATCAGCCAAGCCTGTGCATCCAGCCTTTCAGATGGTGATCATTGTCATTGCTAGTATTTAGTTCTATGACAATTATTAAACCATGTTAAATAATTATCTACTAAGCAAGTCTTTTAAGTCAAAAAGCCCAGGCTCGAATATATCTTAACATTCTCCTGCTGACCATGTTACAGACCTTCGGAAGAAGCTTAACCTGGACTGTAACTACTCTTAAACTGGTAAAATAAACAGAATATCCCACCAATCCTGAAACTTACCTTCTACTCTGGCCTGGAATTAGTTGGCTAAGACTTCCCTCAGTAAATATTTTACTGGGCAACTATGAAGTACCTGACATTATAGCCTTGTCAGAAGTGTCATGAGGACCAGGAGAGGATGATCGCTTTTCCAGGCCTGAAACTAGGTAAGAAAGATGAGGGCTCCAAACCAAATAATGTATATCATCAGGAATTGACATGAAAGTACGTCAGATTCTCACTGTCCAACTCTAATTTTCCAAAGGGAAGTACTTCACACTCGGATTCTCTTGCACGGTTTTCAGATAAAAAAATGAATTTGTATAGTCATGCTCATGTCCTTTGTGGCCCAGAATAGGACCCTTTAGGGAGTCTGTTTTGTGGGGTTTTGAGAACCCTGGAAGACTATGCCGCTACACTTTATGCTGCTCTGATGTTACCACACATCACAGTGAACTATCGAGGAAATAAGACAAAATGTCTAAGAGGCCCTCGCCGGTGTGGCTCAGTGGACAGACCATCAGACTGTGAACTGAAGGATCCCGAGTTCGATTCCGCTCAACGACACATGCCTGGGTTGTGGGCTCATTCCCCAGTAGGTAGCATGCAGGAATCAGCCGATCAATGATTCTCTCATCATTGATATTTCTATCTCTATCTCCTCTCCCTTCCTCTCTCAAATCAATAAAAATACTTCAAAAATGTCTACACGTTTTCCACATGTCCTCATTTCCTGCCTAAGATTATTCTTTTTCTTTGAAACCATTCCAGTATCTCCAAATTCTTTGTGAAGGAAGGTAACCAATAGATTAAGAAAAGGAATCAACACAGGACTCTTCTAATAGCTACGTCTTTGCATATTTATGCTTCCCACCTCCAGTAAAAAATACACAAATCTTTCACACAGACATGTGGATCGCACTCACATTCAATGTCCAAATCAACAATGAGATGAGCATTCATGCTCTCATTCTAATCAGCAAAACAAATTTAAAATAAAGTCGCTTAATTTTAAAAATTCAAATAATGTAATCATTGTTCACATTAGACTACTGACCAATCCTCAAATTAAAAATTTACACTTACTTTCCCCTTCTGTTCTCTAAAGTAAAGTTTTAGAAACAGTTTTATATGCAAAATAATTATCACACAACCAGAGCAACATAAAATGTAGCAGCATAGTCTTGCTGGGTTCACAAAACAGAATCCCTAAACAGGAATAAGCTGTTATCTTTAATTAAATGAAAATATTAGTGATCTAGTAGGAACCTTAATCTAATAATTCAATTTTATATACCATATCACATACCTTACATTATTAGATTTAAATAAACCTTAACCTTACTAAAGGGGGGAAAAAAGGTTCTGGCTGGGTAGTTCAGTTGGTTACAGAGTGTCATTCTAATACATCAAGGTTGCAGGTTTGGTCCTCAGTCAGGGCATAGAAAAGAATCAGCCAGTGAATACATGAATAAGTGAAATAACAAATCCCCACCCCACCCCTTTCTCTGTAAAAAAGGTGAAATAACAAATCCTCTCTGTCTCTCTCTCTCTCTCAAAAATCAATAATTTTTAAATGTTATTGATGTGAATAAAAAGTTCACCTGTAATAACAGAGAATAGATTTTAGGGTTTTTTTTATAACTTTTTACCGGGAGGAGGGAGGAAGAAACATAGTCATCATCTGATACAGTAATATAATTATTTAAGCTGATTCATAGCATTATGCATAAAAGAATCTTCAGTTTTTAAAAGAAGCTAAAACCATCTGAACCAGTGTGAAATATCAGATACGCTTTTTTCAGTAATTTTATAGAATGCTCCAGAATTAGACTTTGGAAGTTAATAGAGCCTGTAACCAACAAAAGTTACTTTTCATGTAGAAATAACTGGTGTTTATTTAAAGAAGATAATTGGTTAAATTAAATGAATGCTAAACATGTGTTTAGTTTAGAAAATTTCAGCATTGGGGGCTCAAAATCAAACTTAAGCTCTGAGAAACCAAAGGTCAAGGACAGGCAGATTTGCCCAAGCAGCAATACCTCACCCAAAGGTGACCTGGGGGAAGGGAGGGGACAGAAAGTTTTAGCTTATTCACACTGTGAATATGAAAGCAAAGTGACTGCTTTAAAAACTTGTGTTTTTCATTATCATCAAAAATTCTTATGAGCTAAAATTTGATGAAAACCTCATCACAACTTGTAAGGTTCACCATTCTATAAAAGGTACAGCAGCATTTACAGATTAAATGTTTCCTCTTTTAAATAAGTTGGATGGCAATTTAAAACTAAAACTAAAGGTCCCTTCCAACGTTTTAATTAATCTCATTACAATACAAACTGATGAACCAAAATAGAACTAGAGACACAGAAGCATGGAACACTGTCCAACCTATGAGGGAAGGCCGGAGGTGAGGAGGTGAGGTAAGAGATCAACCACAGGACTTGCATGCCTGCATCTGAGCATAGCCAATGGCACAGACAGTAGCAAGGTTGAGAAGTGGGAGTGGCCAGGGAGGGGTCAATGGAGGAGAAAGGAGACTCGTGTAATACTTTAAACAAAAAAGAATTTAAATTTTGAAAAGAAATGGGTATTAAGCCATAAAAAGACATGGAGGAAACTTAAAGCTACATTATTAAGTGAAAGAAGCCAAATTGAAAAGGTTACATACTGTGTATTTCCAATCATATTATGGAAAAGGCAAAATTATTGTGACAGTAAAAGATTAGTGCTGAGACCAGTCTGGCTCAGTGGATAGAGTTTCGGCTTGCGGACTGAAGGGTCCCAGGTTCGATTCCGGTCGGGGGCATGTACCTTGCTTGTGGGCACATCTCCACTGTGGGGCGTGCAGGAGGCAGCTGATCGATGTCTCTCTCTCATCGATGTTTCTCTCTCCCTTCCTCTCTGTAAAAAATCAATAAAATATATTATTAAAAAAAAAAAAGATTAGTGGCTGCCAACGAGTAGAAATGGGGGTGGGGGGTAATTAAGGGGAAAGCACCGAGGATTTTTAGGGCAGTGAAACTACTCCATGTTACATTACATTGGTGTCTCTATGTCATTCTACCTTTGTCAGAACCCAGGTAATGCACAATACCAAGTGAAACAAAATAGGAGCTACGGACTTTTGGTGGTAATGTTGGTTAATGTAGGTCCATCAATTGTAACAAGTGTACAATGCGCCGACAGACGCTGTTAATGGGGAAGGTTGTGCATGTGAGGGGACACAGTATATGACAGCTTTTTATACATTGTACTCAATTCTGCTGTGAACCTAAAACCGCTCTACAAATTAAAGTCAATGTAAAAAAAAAAATTAAATAAATAAAATTGCCAGAAGTAACTATGCCATCTTAGTCTATTAGTAAATGGTTTAAACTAATATGGAAGTTAAACAAGTCAAATAAAGCAAATATTTACTGAGAAAACACAATAGGTAAACTAGTTGGCCAAAATCCCAAAAGGAGGGAAGAGGTAGAAAAAAGGAAGAAAATATGGATGCTATATTTTAAAAATCTGTGGAACAAAGATCAGAATGAACAAGAAAGTCCTTGGACTTTTACCATAGCCCCACTATTATCCTGATGTTATGCAAAACAATACATTTTTTAAGCTAGGAATCTGGGAAACCATTGTGTTTACTGACATAAAACCTTATCCTGAAGGTCTCTTTCAAACAGAGAGCAAACCATTATCTTTCTATATTAATGCTCTCTTAGAAACCGAAGACCAAAATCCCAAAGAGCCAGCGTTCTCCACTTAAGATCTCCAAGTCCCAAAACAGGAGTAAAGACTCAGAGGACAGCACTGGTGCGCATTATAAGCAATCACATCATCACATGCTTTTAGCATTGAGTGACACAATTGAGTTAAATAATAATAAGAGTAAACAAGTATTGATTAAGTGCCTACTACTACTGGAAAATAAAGTAGATAAAAAAGAAAAAAGTACATATCAGGTACTTAAAATACATTATATTTTACCCGTTTAACAATACTGTAAGATTATCTTTCCAGTTTTCCAGAAAGAAAACCAAGGTTACTAAAGGTTAACTAACTTGCCCAACATCACAAAGGCAATAAATAAAAGTCAAATAGAAGCAAAGCTAAGACTGACTCTTGCCTATAGCCTGTGCTTTCTGTTCTATAGCCAATGGAATCTATTTGAGAACTGCATACCCTCTACGGGCATTTTTGGAAATCAGTCCCAATAATTGGGAGACATTACTGACATCAGGCATCAAGGAAGAACAGTAAAGCTGTTGAATGCTCAAAATATCCCACCTAACAAAGAACGGTCCTGCATTCTATACAACTTCCAAATATCCTGCCACACATTCACGTGAAAGCAAATCTTTTTACAGATTACTTGAATCTAGACTCCATTTTACACCCGAACATACAGTGGTTTTTGCCCACTTTTAATTAACCCCATAAGTTCCAGCACTCTCCGGAATATTGGGGCAAATTATGAATCACTGAGAATTTGACCCTAAGTGTTTAGAATTCCACAGAATGACATCACTCATGGCTTTCCATTTGAATAGGTACACTGCAAATTTATCAAACGTGTAGGGAAGCAAGATTTGTAATTGTCCCAATATAAAACAAGTGGCAGATTAAATGTCTTCTCTGAGGAGTTCATTATGTTTTCTAGTCTAGTTACATTTTAATCACTAAAATATTGTTTCTACACTAAACTACTTCCCTATTATTTTTCCCTAATATGATCATAGTATTATATTGATTTTAAGTTATCGGGTTTAAAAAGATTCATTAACTATGAATTTTATATTTAGGCAGTAAAAGGCCATTAGATTTGATAGCATTAAGAATCACCACACTATTATTATTTTGCCTCTAATTATGAAGCTAGCAATGCTATATATCCTTAGCCTTAAAATAATATAATAAAAACTATGCCAATTATAAGATTCAATTCTACTCATAAAAACTCTTTTTATAGCTGAAACTGGTTTGGCTCAGTGAATAGAGCGTCGGCCTGTGGACTGAGAGGTCCCGGGTTCGATTCCATTCAAGAGCATGTATTTTGGTTGCGGGCACATCCCCAGTAGGGAGCATGCAGGAGGCAGCTGATCGATGTTTCTCTCTCATCGATCTTTCTAACTCTCTATTCCTCTCTCTTCCTCTCTGTAAAAATTCAATAAAAAATATATTTTAAAATAAACTTTTTTATAAATTACTCTCAATTTTAGAACATTTCCTTATATTGAACGAAAGCTCCTTGTTCTATAATTTAAATTGATTTATTTTTTTTCTCTGGCTTAAAATGAGATCTACTGTGCAAGGCAGGCTAAACTAAGAAGTATCATATAGAGGCTATATTTTATGACTATCTTTATTGAATGTATTTATCAATATTTCTTTTATTTAGCCATTCTCACCAGTAAGTGTTCAATGAATGTCTGTTCATAGAATAAATTGATTCCACAGCATTCATATTCATATCAATATGCTGAATAATCCAATATACACCAAATAACCAGATTATTATGATTTATGAATGCATAATAATCTGGCCACTGAGCTGTGTGTGAGTGTGTGTGTGTGTTTATTAGAGGCCTGGTACATGAATCTGTGCAATGGGTGGATTCCAATCAGCCTGGCCAGAGGGAAGGGACATGGTTGTTGGCCAACTTGCCTGCTGGTTAAACTCCTAGTCGAGGGGACAATTTGCATATTAGCCTCTTATTATGTAGGATATACATTGAGTGGCCAGATTGTTATGCATTCAGAGGTCATAATAATCTGGCCACTCAGTATATAAGCTATTTTATAAATGCTTTATCCTCAATAATTTTTTGACTGAGTATACAGATCCAATATCACTCCCACCCAATATAAAAAGAATGTTAAATTTGCATAGCAAATAAATTAGAACTGGCATACAATGGCATTAGCTTAACAGCTGAGTTTGAAAACTAAGTCAAGGTTTAAAATCTTAATTATGAATTAAATTTTGCAAGGATTCCCTACTTTTCCTAACATAAAATAGAATAGTTGTTTGAAAAAAATATATTTTATCTATAAGAAACAGATATCCTCTAGTGCATATAGATTTTAGAGTACCTTGGTATGAAAACCCAGGTTCATGACAAAAGGATTTTTAAAAAATTGAATTGTATAATTCCTGCTCCTTTGCCAATCTTCATTAATTGTAAACAAGTCCTCCAATACCTCTCACCTCAGAGACAAAGATGCCATTGGTTATAATAATTAAATAATTCATCTTCTCTAGACCTTGTACTAAACAAGGGCTGTTCACTGAATGATTACACAAGATTCACCATTATGCTGGATTGCCAGATCTGGGATAATAGTAAAATAAAAGTTTTGCTTATAAATATGGCACGCAATGTAGCAGAGAAAGTCATTACCACTTTCAGCACAAAAGATGGACTGTACAGGGTCTCCAGTGAAGTAGCTCCAAGGCAATGTACCATTTCCTATTGCCTACGTGCCGTTTGCTTTTTCGTTACACCACTGCCCTTACATTTCATTAGGTATAAGACACTCATTATAGGACTGGGCAGTACTTACTATATTACTTCAAAAAAAAAAAAAAATTCCGGGAAAGAATCCAAGATGGTGGCATAGGTAAACACCTAAACTGCTTCCTCACACAACAACTAAAAAAACTACAACTAAAAGACAAAACGGACATCATCCAGAACCACAGGAAGGCTGGCTGAGTGGAAATTCTATAACTAGAAGGAAAGAGAAAAGCACACTGAGACTCAGATGAACTACAGGCGGTAGAGGTACTGAGACGTGCACGTGGAGACGGTGGAAAACTGAGTACATGACTGGCTTTCTCAAGTGGGAGGGAACTAAGCTCCCAAATGCACTGAAACTCCAGTTCCAGGAGAGACTCAGGGGACCCAGACTCACTCAGGGAGAAACTGAACTACAAGGCAGTGGGCGGAACTAGAGGGCAGCTTTCTCTCAGAGGTGCTTGCAGCAATTACCATGGGACACTGAGACACAGGGGCCTCATAGAACAAGGCTGATGGGAAACCAATGCTGTCTGCTCCACTCTGAGACTCCGCCCCATCCAAGCTGAGCACAGAGGCTTTTGCAAGTCTTGTCTCACAAGGGTGTCTCCAGCACAGAAATTCTCCCAGTGTAGACACAGCAAATCCACAGCCAAAAGATCTGGAGGTCAATTCCTCCCAGTGATATCAATAAAAATCGAGGCTTAACTACAACAAGACTGTGCACACAGCCCACAAAGGGGTGCACCAAGACTGTCCAAATCAGGTAACTGGGAAGGCTGAGCCACTGGGCCCTATAAGACACCTACCACACAAAGCCACTCTATCAACTCAGGGAAGCATCCCAAATGTGGAGACAAAGAAATAGAACACAAATGGAGGAAAGGAAATGACTGGATATAGAATCCAAAACCACGGTTATACCTTTTTTAAGAATTTTCTAGAAAAGGAGATAAGTTTAGTGAGACCCTCGAGGATATGAAAAAGCACCAACTAGAAATTAAACATACACTGACTGAAATAAAAAACAAAACGTTAGAGAGAGATCTAACAGCAGACTAGAGAATCATAAGAATTAAGTCAAAGATTTGAAATACAAAGAAGCAAAAAAAGCACTCAACTGGAAAAGTAAAAAAAAAAAAAAAAAGAATCCAAAAATATGAAGTTAGTGTTAAGAAGGCTCTGGGACAACTTCAAGCGAATCAACATCAGAATTATGAGGGTGTCAAAAAAAGAGAGAGAGCAAGATACTGAAAACCTATTTGAATAAATGACCAAAAACTTCCTCCACTTGGTGAAAGAAATAGAGTTACAAGTCCAGGAAGTGCACAGAACCCCAAACAAAAGAAATCCAAAGAGAATCACTCCAAGACACATCATAATTAAAATGCCAACAGCAAAAGACAAAGAGAGAATATTAAAAGCAGCAAGAGAAAAACAGTTCATTACCTACAAGGGAGCACCCATACGATTGTCAGCTGATTTCTCAACAGAAACTATGCAGGCCAGACAGGAGTGGCGAGAAATATTCAAAGTGATGAATAGCAAGAACTTACACCCAAGATTACTCTACCCAGCAAAGCTATCATTCAGAATTGAAGGGAAGATAAAGAGCTTCACAGATAAAGAAAAGCTAAAGGAGTTCATCAACACCAAACCAGTATCATATGAAATGCTGAAAGGTACTCTTTAAGAAGAGGAAGAAGAAAAAGGTAAAGATAAAAATTAGGAACAACAAATACATATCTATCAAGAAGTGAATCTAAAAATCAAGTGAATAAAAAAATCTGATGAACAGAATAAACTGGTGAATATAATAGAATCAGAGCATAGAAAGGGAGTGGACTGACAATGCTTGGGGGGGGGAAGGGGTATGAGGGGGTGCAGGAAGAGACTGGACAAAAATCGTACACCTATCGATAAGGATACTGGAGGGAGGGTAAGGGCAGAGGGTGGGGCGGGAACCGGGTAGAGAGGAGTTATGGGGGGAAAAAAAAACAGGGAGAATTGTAATAATCTGAACAATAAAGATTTATTAATTTTTTTTTAAATTCCAAGAAGCCAGTCTGATACGAAAGTACAGCATAAATTTAACACATCAAAGCTACCAGAGCAACAGGAAATAAGAAATAAGGCCACCACGCAGAAAATAGTTGTTTTACTCAGGCTGCTCATTGGGTAGAGAGACAAAAATAAATCTCTTGGAATTCGAACCACATGCTGATATTCATATAGATTTGCAGACTGAATCCGCATACCAACAAAGGCCCCAAAACTCTCAAGCAGGCAGCAGTCTCAAGTGGCAGCGCCTCAAAACGAGCAACAGAAGCAGACCAATACCCCCTCTGGCCGACCTCGGCTCAAGCCACCAGCAAGCATAAGACACCACTGATTATACAAGGATTCCTAATTTCAGAGATGCTAAAATATGGAAAATTGCAAAACTAATAATCAATAAATCAGCATGTGGTGCTTTCAGAAGTAATGAAAACAAATGAAATTCTGCTTAGGGAACTGACCAAAAGGGACTAAGTATCTCCATAGTCAGGGGTTATAAAAAGGAGGGGGTACGTTCAAGCGAGGGAATTGTCCTTTCTTGTTCATAAACTGGAAGCCCCTTTGGTTAAGAATGGTTTAAGCGAAATGGAAAGTTTCTAAATCTTTCTTCACTCTTACATGTGTCAGTGAGATTATATAACTGCACAAGCGGAAAGCCCAAGGATAATATTTACTAACAATTTTTAAAAGAATCAAACCAATGAGAGGTCAAATTTTTAAGAATATAATACAAAGGGAAATCTAAGCTTAACCCCGTTATCTCTGAAGTCAAATAAACACATACATATATACAGGCACATACATATATTATAAGATACAGAATACACATATGAACCCTGAATTATTGCCACTCTTCATCAAAAGATCAAAGATGACAGGTGAATTTTTGTGTGCCCTTTAATTTTAACCAGATTCAGATTAAAAATTTTATCAGTACTGAACCTATTTTACCTCTTTGACAGATCCTCAAGCGTGTACTTTTACTCCTGTACTAATACTTATTTAATTGAGTTAATTAATCACAGCTTAACCCAAATATCTCCAACAGACCTCACACAGCATTCAAAGTGCAGCCTGAAATCTTACCCTCCCTTTTCTCTAAACTGGCCTGGGGGATGGAGTCAATAAATTGTCATTTAATAACATACTTGCTTTGATGATTTCTCACTAATTTACTGTCATCCCACTTCATAAATTTTTTAGTAAAAGTTCTGGGATTTCAAATAAGATATCTCTTCCCTGGGAAAACTCAGTTGAAGAGTTTTCTGCTGCCAATAAACCAATAAGACAACCTAGCTGACAATCCTCCCACACTCTGCCGTGTAGGCTCGAGCACTCAACCGGTGAAAGTTTAATTTGTTCCGCCAATGGCACAGAAAACTGCTCAGATGTATTCAGTAAATAGATGTGAACATCAGTCTCCGCTTTGGGTTAAGACCTAAATGGAACTAGGTCATTCATAGGCAAAAACAAACACACAGTCCTGAACACAGTAGTTTCAGTAAAATGACCGTTAATAGTACCCCAACATCAGAGCTAAGGTGCTTGACTACTTATTTGCTCTCTCAGCTTCGAGTGGGAATTCATTGCTACTTAAGTCCAGCTGCCCCCAACCCGCACTCTTTTCTCACTTAAAAGTCAGATGCCCAGAACAATATGCAGGCATACAAGCCCTGCCACACTAGTCTTTCCGGCTCTCTAAATATCCCTGTTACCTCCTGTCCACACAGTCCTGACCTCTGCACACTCAGATTCTTAGCCGCTGCCCACTCCCAGGGAAAGCTCCCTCCCTGACATATTTATCCTGACCACACAGTTCTCTGGCCTCAGCCTGTGAATGAAGATCTTTATCTTCCTGCCATCTAAGGACCAGGCCTCCTAACCAATTTGCCAGAGGCCCTTAAATAAGTTCTATGAACCCACTTCTACATTTATTACAATGAATATGCAAAATATGGTGGAGGGAGACTTTTCTATTTCTGGTCAACTGGTAAAACAAAAATAATAGAAAGTATTAATAAAATGAAAAAGTTATGAATTAAAAATGGTGAGTTTGTAGGTTGAGTGATGGGTACTTTTTTTACAGAATGACTAGTATTAACAAGAAAGTAGACAAGATCAATAGGTATTGCCAAAGTGGTAAATAAATAAAAGGAAGAAACTACTATCAAATGAGCAAAATCTGGGGATCAGCCCATTTCCTTATTTTTGCCTCTTGCAAATAATTACTAGCAATTAATTTTTACTATCTCTTACTAAAGACAGATTTACTATGTGACTGTTACCAAAGATGTGTTCTCATTCAAAACCATTTATTAATTCAATAAACCTTTACTGAATACTAACCATATGCCTAAAACGAAATAAGCATTCACAGATAAAGTAAAATATAGTCTCTGTTTTTGAGTGTCTCATAAGTTAGGGAAGATGCTAACAATAATTAATCATAATTTTAGATAACTGTTTCAATAAAACATTCACAAGAGGTTACAGAATGGAGATAAGGAAGCATACTAGTAAAGATACCTGATTCGAGTAGGAAGGAAATTTACAAATAAATTTTCAACAGAAAGGCAGCTTCCTCTGCACTGAAATATTATATTGCAAATGAAAATGGTAAAGAATGGCATGTCAATGGAACTGAAAATAGTTCCGCATAATGCAAGAAGAGCGTTCATATAAAATACTGAAACAGTATTAAGATAGCGCTGCATATACTGCTAAGAAGTCTGATCTTTATTCAGAACGCAATGAAGGAGCCATTAAAGAATAGTTTAAAAGGAAGTAAAGAAATCATATTTGTCTTATAAAACGCTTATAGAAAAGTCACAGGACTGATAACCGCCCAAGTAGGAAAGATAAGGAAAAGTTAATCCCCAGGTTTATGGCTAGACTGGTAATACCACTATTCAAGGATATGGAGAATACAGGTCAAAGTGTAGGTGTGGGGTGAAATTAATTCGAAAATGCTGTGTCTAATGTGCCTATGAATTATGTAACAGAAAATGTTCCACAGATAACCAAAATTTCACCTGCTGCTCGCGAAAATATTGGCACTCCAAAAGTTAGGTGATAACAACAATTGAACATTTTGTTTTTATAGAACTGACTAAATTTATCCACTGCTGGGCACATACCAATTCCTTTTAGACACAGGATACAATGCTTTATTCATAAAAACTGGTTTTCATTTAAAGCACTTATATTTGTTAATAGAAAATATGAACTTCATTAATCTTCCAGTAAACCTGAATATCTTCTAATAGAAAATAATTCTGATAAACCAGAAAATAAAAACTACTTTATTTTTAGGGGGTTCTGTCATCAATTTTTGCCTTTACAACAACTAACATTTGTTTGTCCAAATCTTACTCTAAATGCCTTTACTCATATGAATTTAATCTTCATGATAACCCTATGAGAAAGATATTATTATTCCCATCTTACCAATGAGAACACCAAGTTATTGAGGAGTCCAGAAATTTGCCACTGATCACAGAGACAGCAGTACATATTGGAGCCAGGAATCACTCTACTTTTTAATCCTATTGTTAAAATCACAATACTATGCCACCTGTTACAAATAAGTTTCCTCTAATAAATCAGGATTATATAAGCATTGAAATTTGGGCAGAGGCGATGGAGAACTACAAATACAAACAAAGAAGTAGATACGGGTGTAAATGGAAAAGCAGATTCCCTTAGTGAGTCATCTATACTGTAAGTTTCTCTCCAGGCACTGAGCCACACTCCGTGCCATACACACAAGAAACATGCACTCTAATGCACTGCTACGTACAGGATTGCTGCAGCGGCTTCAAAACCTTATTACTACTGGCATTTCACCTTTGGATTCACTGGAAGTGCACCAGCCTTTAAAATAGAGTGCACCAGCGTTTAAAGTATTTGAAACATCCTTCATTCTTAATGCCACCTCAACTCCTTTAATGGTGATATTACTACAGAGAAAATGCGGCTACTGTGGGTTCAAGCACAGGAAGAGTTACAGGGAAGTCTACACATATGAGGACCACACGGTCATTGTCCCTCGCATCTGTTTTCCAGAATAATGGTGGTTTCTTTATCTTCTCTTTCTCACCTGGTTTTAAACAACTAAGAACTTTTCATCATGTTTCTCAGCATAATTTTTACTGATATGCAGGATCAAAATACTAAAGTACTAAGCTCTTACTAACGCTAGAGAATATGAGTCAAATACTAGGCAGAAATTTCAGTATCTTCAAACCCTTGAATGATAGCTGGATAGCAGGACTGGTGCAGCAGAAAATTTCAATAGCCCTGCTTTTTTAAGACCGAGAATCCTTAGAGATGGTTGAAGAAAGGAACCAGAGAGAACTACAGTAAAAGCCATCTTACGTGACGCTATGAGTGCTACAATGTGAGTTAAAATTAGGATGAGCCCGGCCAGCATGGCACAGTGGTGGAGAGTGGGCCCATGAACCAGGAGGTCAATTCCCAGTCAGGGCACATGCCCCTGTTGTGGGCTCAATCCCCACTTGGGGGCATGCAAGAGGCAGCCGATCAATGATTCTCTCTCATCACTGAACAGAGGCCCAGTGCATGAATTCATGCACGGATAGGGTCCTATGACAGGGCCAGAGATTGGGGCCTCTCGTCAGTCCTGCTCGGGGCTAATGGGGGTCAGCCAGCCAGCAGTGGGAAGGACCCTGGGAGGTTGGCTGGCCCAGGCCACAGGAGGTTGGCTGTGGGAGCACACTGACAACCAGGGGGCAGCTCCTGCATTAAGCGTCTGCTCCCTGGTCGTCAATGCACGTCATAACGACCATTTGTAACAGTAGCTTAGGATTTTATATATATAGATGTTTCTATCTCTCTCCCTCTTTCTTCCTCTCTGAAATAAAATAAGTATGTATTTTTTAAAAATTATGATGAAAAGCTCTATTTAATGGCATTGAAAGATGACTTTAAGACACTGGGGAGTGAAAAAGGAAGTTACAGAAGAGAATGCAAATACGAAATCATTTATGTAGGACTGTATATTGACATACTTAAGCATTAAAAATTTATCTGAAAGGATGTTTATGAAAATATTAACATTATTTAATCTTTAGATCATAGTGTTTTAGATGACTCATAATAGTTCTATAATGTTGTTTTAATTCTGCCTTACGCATTTAACATATAAAGGATATGTTCATTTTGGAAAAAAGATGAATCAGCACATGATTTTACATATCATTCAATATGAACATAGTAATATGCCTGGTTTTGTAAACCCTAAGATATCTACTCAATACATACAAATAGTTTAAATAAAAATAAAAAAGAACACCATCTGTTAGTTTAAAAACAAAAATTACTGAACAACTTTCCAAATGTTATCAAAAAAAGTTATGAACATAACTGCAAGTTTATTAAAAATTTATAGGTATTAGAACAACATATGCTTTTCATATACTTAACCTCGTCTGGCCCAGAAATATTAAGTACTGATGTAATATCTGGATACATAATTAAGAGAGTTACAAAAAAGGCAAGGGAATCAATGCTAAACCCACTTTAAGCATTAATAAATATTTACATTGTACATATAGTTGTTCATATGGAAAATCATAATAATACAAGAATAAACTGTTTCACATACCCACAACTGTAAACCTAGTTTTGCCCCACCTTGTATATATATATATACATCTTCTGTTGCTTTTATTTTAGCATGATTTATGGCTACTCAAGATTCCTCCTTTCTTTCAAATTCAGAGCAGATCCCTTCTAATCATAAAAATCTATTACTTAATCTTTTTACAAATATATTTCAAAATATACTTCTCTCATTATGCTTTTCCAGTTACTGTTCATTAATCCTTGCATAACATCTTTACATAAGTTAAAAACTACCATGTGTGTTAGCAAAGTATAATCTCTCATATATTTCTATAATTCTTTTCTACTACTTAGTTATTATAAATAACTGTAAAATCTTCTAAGTCATTAGCATAAAGCCTCTAACTCTGTGATCAACTATTTGTCAATGAGGCTGGTATCTCTCTCTTTTTAACCAGCCACATGCTGTCTTTCTCAATTTTATTCCATCTGTTCGAATAATATTAATATAATATAAATATAATTGTTATAATATAGAAATTTTGTTACAATAATAATTTTAATGTCATCTCCCAGAAAATCACTGTAATAATAACAATAATACTAATAAATAAATTCACTTGGTTTATGACATGAATGAACTGTTCAAAGGGACGTCTTTATACAATGGACAAGCAACTCAAAGGTATTCATATTCAGTACCTGATACTACAGTCACTTAATAGATTAAGAAACAATCAAAGTGAGATCCAGTGATTTATACAAAGCCTAGATTCCATAGTAGAGTTAGAATTCAAGAGTTAACAACTTTAAAATTACAGATATATCTCTTCCTTTGTATAACATGTTCTGTATCTATTTTCTAAAAATCTTTTCTGAACTAGACATCAAAATAGTACTACAAAAATTACAAGTAATTTGTTTTTTTCATAAGTAGTCATGACTCAACATTAACCACACAACCTGTATCTGAGAAAAAAAACGTAAAAATTTTGCACACAAATGAATGTAATATATAGAATTTATCCCAGAATGGAAATGTGTGACTCTAACACAAAACACATTTCAGACTTCATTTAAAGCAAAACTAATTTTTATTATTAGATCTATTTTATATTTTTATTGATCTGAGTATATGTGATCAACTTCAGCAAAGTAAAATCATTTGGTTTATGTGTTTAATTTTATAAATCTTAAATATACAATAACTAAGCGTATAATCTTTCCCACTGAAAACTTCAGAGGTTTGCTTTCTTGAGAGGTTATAGTCATTAAAGGTAACAAGTAGAGCTGGTCGGTAATTAAATTGATCACGTCTCCTGGAAGGCCAAAACCTAATGGATGACAACACAACTCAACGTTTCCCAGCTGCCACGAAGCAGGGGCTTTCGACATTCGGATGTGTGCAGGCATCTGATTTTCCCAGGATTTCAAAGTCCACATGCAGGCTGCTGTGCAGCTATTATAAATGAGTAATTCAAGTAGGGCATGACTGCTTCTGGTATTAACTTGATAAAGATGTTTCACTCCAAATGCATCAACGGTTGTGTTAAGTCATCCCTTTCACGGGCTAACTAAGGATTACTTATGCTAGGCTTTGTTAACAATGCGTCCAATAATTTTTCAAAGAAAGGTTTAACTTCTGCATGTGTTTTTCTAAGGCTAAAAATTAAGTCCTACTTAATAATTAACTCCAAGCTAAACAACATAAATTAAATACAATATAATGATTTCAATACTTATTTTTAAAAGTCGTGAAAAACAAAAGCAGAAATTACAAGTGTTCCAATCACACTGTAAAATTAAAAAAATATAAATATGACTTTCTGATAAGAGTCATCTGAACATATTGAAATACTTTAGAAGACCGCCCTAACATAAACATATACTAAACACATTTTAACAAACTATACATTTTATACATTTAGAGAAATATGGACTTGAATAATTACCCAACATTTAACACAAACAATATAAGCCAACTGAAGGTATTTGCCATGCTTAAACAATGAAAATCTTCAGCTCAGATGCAGTCTTCTATCATTCCAGGTTTAAATATCAACCCTACTTTGAGAAATCTTTTCTAACATCACTCAATGCTCCCTTCTTCCATTCAAATCTTCCCCCTCTATTTTCAGATAGAAGTAGTCTTCTCCCAATCGATTACCATCATTTGTTAAGGTTAAGCTCGTTTTTAGAATTAACTGTATATATACACTCCTCAATGGTGCTCTGTATTGAATATATTTTTATAGCAAACTCTAGCAGTCTCATGCATGCAGCTAGCAACCAATAAAAAAATTAAATAGAATTCAATGAACTATATAATCAGTGACTTAAGATCTGAATTTCTCCATAGTCGCTGAAGGGTTAAGAGTGTAAGTTCTGGAGTTAAACTGGGTGGTGGGCAAGGATGGGGCAGGATGAGAGAGGTCAACAGAGAAAAAGGAGGACCTAAGTAATACTTTCAACAATAAAGATTGTTTTAAAGATATCAACTGTAAAAGAATAATAATAATAAAATGCATAGAACGGTACCCGGCACAGAGGAAGAAGTAGAAAAATATCGTATTACAACAAATGCCTCTATTGCCCTGACTCCAAAGTGCATCTTGTTCCCTTGTCCCTACTCTCAGTGAAAGGCACCTGTGTACCCCGCTCTCCAAACCAGAACACTGGGTGCATATGCCCTGTCCCCTTTCCTTAGCTCCATTATATTCAGCTGACCGCCCACTCCTGTTGATTCCAGCAAACCTGTGTCATTCTCTGCATTAACATTATCATTTTTTCACTGTAAATTTTCCTGCCTCCTATTTTTCACCCACCTCCACACCGCTGCCTAAATTGGTTTCTAAAGCATAAATCTGATATGAACTTTCTCTTGCTCCCTTCCATACTCTCGAAAATCTGTAAAACTACTTTCAAGGCCTTTCAAAATCTGAAGAAACTTTGCTGATCGTATCAAGAATTAATCCTTACCATTCTCCCATTCCGTTCTAAACTACTTTTGCACAAAACTAATATAGTTTCCAGAATCCTGATCAACAGATTTAGTTTCTACAGTCCTGATCCATTTCTTCTCCGCTAGCTCATCTTGGACATGACTGATTCCAGTACTCCTTTCCAGAACCCAGATCTAGGTAAAGGGTTTCTTTCCATGTGAACTCATGCTCTTTGTTTTACAGAAATATTTTAACTAGCTTTTATCTGCTCACCTGTATGTCTCCCTCAATGAACTATAAACGCATTAATAAGAAGTAAAACTGTTCACCTTTATATCCTAAGGTGTGAAGTAAATATGTAATAAATGAATGAAGGTACCTGATAGGAGCCATTTATAAGAATATACATTAAAAAAAAAAAACAGAAAAGAAGAATTCAGTCTTATCTCTTCCACTCATTTGCTTTTTGACTCTGATGTCAATATTTGGGTATCTGTGAAGGATTTGCTTTATTCTTTCTTCTGAGTTAGAAAAGATCTTGAAAGTCTTTCCCCCATAAAACATATATATTCTTCTATACAAGATTAGTAATCATAACAAAATCATACTTTAAAGACAACTGGAAATTACTGATTTAACAATGTAAGATGGATTTTAAAACAACTCTTACCCAGTAACTGCTAGTTTAATGTTGCGTATTCTTCCTTCCTTCTTTGCTCTCTGTTCAGTGGCTGGCCATCACCTCTTAGAGGGTTTTAGTCACACCATCTCCTTTCTTACCCCAATGATTATTGCTGAGCTTTGCCTATCTTTCATCAAGGATAACTCATTATTTCAGAATATTTTATGCTCACATATGGAAATGAATCCTATGTAAATTCTTGACTTTTCTTCTTCCTGTCCCTCTATCAATTCCTATCCAGTCACCCAAGAAAATGTTCTATTTCTCTACCTAAGTTCAGTAGCAACCCTAATTATGGCTAATAATTATAAGTAATTCTTGAATGGAGGAAAAAGAAACTATCTGGAAATGAAGGTTAAAAACAAAAACAAGCAGCATTGTTATCAATGTCTATTGTCCTGCAAATGCCAAAAATTTCTTTTAAGTGTCTCTCTAAAAGAATCTTTTTACAATTACATTCTCCTAAGTCTACTTTTACTTGCAATAGATCAATTTTAGATATTACATTTATTGGTTGTATTTATTCATTCAATATTATATACATTTTTATTATATTTGTTCAATGAAATTACTATTTTTTTCATTAAAATTATAGGGTATTTCACCATCATTGTGAGTTTAACAAAACAAAGAATTTTATGAATTGGCCTGGATTTTTACCATGATAATTCTTTCTTCCTATGTAAAAATGCATTCAAATATTCAGAGCTCTCAAGCAAACACTTAAATCAAAACTCATCAGCCGAACCAATTTGGTTCAGTGGATAGAGCATCAACCTGTGGACTGAAAGGTCCCAGGTTTGATTCCAGTCAAGGGCATGTACCTTGGTTGCGGGCACATCCCCAGTAGGGAGTGTGCAGGAGGCAGTTGATCAATGTTTCTCTCATCGATGTTTCTAACTCTCTATCCCTCTCCCTTCCTATATGCATATAGGCATAAATCATGAACACAGACAATAGTGTGATTGGCCAGCGACTGGGGGCGGGTAGGGAGGCTGGGGAGGCAGGGTCAAGGAGAGGCCAATGGGGAGAAATAAGGGGACATCTGTAATACGTTCAACAATAAAGATAACATTTTTAAATACCATAGAAGAGAATGTTAATGAAAAATGCCTCATAATCCCATCAAACACACAATGATAATTACTGTTAAAAAGTATTTGTTCCATATATAATACATAAATATAAATGCTAACATATTTATATCCACATGTTGAATATGCTTAAAAACTACATAACTATATACATGTAGGTTTATTAATTTATTTATTTTTACACAAGCTTTTAATAAAAACATTATCCGAATATATGTATTTTCTGTTGGCTAATTTCAATAAGTTCTATGGACAGTCTCTATATTATTTTATAATTCACCTACTATTGGACAGCGAAGATGATTTGTCATTATTATAAATGAGCTGATGTGAAGACCCTTACATTTTAAATACTAGTCTTTAAATGCATTTTGGATTACTCCCTTGGGTATAGTCTTAGAAATGGTATAATAAAAGGATAACCACTCTTAAGGTCCTTACTGAATTTTATTAATATAATTTCTAATGAGTTCTACCAATGCATAGCCCTGTAGGACTTCTATGGAAGTGCTCATCTCATAAATTTCTCACCTTTCAGTTTAATAATCCTTAATTATCAATTTCACAGGTAGATATTATTCCTTATTATTGTTTTAATATCCATTTCTTTGGTTTAGTTAATTTTTTTTCATGTGTTTTTTTAATATTTACATCTTACTTTTCCTCCTTTGGCCATTTTCCTGTGATATATTTCCATTTTTGTTTGTGTTGTTATTTATCTATAATTGAGTTCCACACAACTTTGTCTACTATATTCCTGCAGATACTTTCACTGTATGTATAACCTAATACCTTGTCAATAACCCTTGACCAAGATTACATATACTTTATCTAGAAAAAGAAAAACCAGCACAGTCTGAATTGAGGCTGCTTTCACCAAGGATAGCTCAAATAAAAATTGCAGAATTCTATGTTTTAAGTAGAACGAAATCAGATAAGATACAATTTTCACATTATAAGAAAGGCTAGTAATTTAGATGGCACTATATACTGCACTTAATTCTAATAAAAAAATAAAACTGAAATAAAACATCATAATCGAGATAATGTTACTTCTGTAAATGTTTGGCAATTCCTCTTTCTTGTGTGTATATACGAACACACATTCTCTCTCAATATCTAAAGCAGTGCTACAGAGTAAGTACTTAAATATCTGTTGTATAAATACTTTTCCCAGGAAAGCATTTCAATAAATTAGAATACATTATTTACCTAAACCAGAACATTTTATTTACTTACTTCATTAACAAGAATAAAACAAATATATAAAACCTCTTTTTGGAAAGCTGTACGTATTGACTAACGCACCCAGCCGATGGAACTCAGTATGACAAGCTTTCAAACGTTAAACTCAAGTCAGTCTACAGAATTAGCCCGCAATTACTTAACCATCAATACCTCCTCCGAACATGAGGAAACTGTTACTTCATCACTGCCCTCTGCCGGTGGCACTATTTCCCTTTAATTCTCCCTCCAGGTACTGAGTCTTTGCCTCACAATTACTCCTGACCTGCCTCTATATTTAAACGGCCCACACTAAAAATAGCCTGGCCATCTGGAATTCAGTAAGGCTGGCAGGAAAGAATGTGCTCCCACGGAAAGTTCTGCATTGTTCGGAGTACACCCTTCCAGGTTATCCGAGTCTGGGTCTATGGACTCTGCACCTTTCACTGCCTTTGAACTTTCTTACATCTGTAAACTGTGGGTAACGGAGAGCTATGCAAAATTATTCTCAACTACAAAAGCAAATAAGTTGTGTCAAGTAGAAGCTAAATTGACCTCTCTTCCCCGCTGTAGTAGCAGCTAGAATTGTACCCATTTTCAAATTTGTTACAGTATCACTAATCTATAAATGTCTCTTGTTATTCAGTTCTCCTTTGATCTGGTTGTAACATCTGTCTGGTTCTCCCGCTGAAAATGATTTTTAAAATCTTTAACATTTGTTCATTTTATTTTCAGTCACGATTGTCTGAAAGTCGTAACTCTACTTTTATTAAAAAATCATTCTTTAACAGACAACATTTTTGTCCCACGGAGCAATTTAGAAATGAAATGATGTGGGCCTATAGACAGAGGACTATGCCCAACTGGCAAAAACCATTTCCTTTGATCTATATTCTATTTCCCCAAAACCTATCATGTACTTGTCATGATCCCTAACCTTAAAAACTTCTAGTTTCACAGGGAAGAAATCCTATAAATAGATATGACTGTTGGCCATGTGATATGGTCAAAGTGCTGTGATGATGCTCAGAAGGGAGTCAATGATTGGGCAAGAAGGGAGAGGAGGAGAGGAGGAAGAGCAAAAGTCTGAAGAAGGAAAAAACAAACAAAACAAAAACACTCAGAAAATTGCTCAAAATCTCACACATTAACAGACAACTGGCCCACATCATTTATTTACAAAACAACGCAGTAACGTAAGGATACACTGAGTATACTACACTGACTTAAAGGGATGCCAAAGCTATCTGTGGAATCAAGTTTCTTCCAGAGGGATGGAACAGTGAGGGGAAGAGGCAGGTAGCTAATGCTAATGTGAGTATCACTCCTAAGTGTTTTTGCAAATCTACTCCTGGTTCACTAAGGCATCCTACTCCCCTTTTAGCTAACACGACAGCTACGAAACCTCAAAATCTTGAAAAAAAAAAGTGCAAAAATAAAGATGTGTCATTTTCTAAAATAAACTTAAACAGGTATGACTTTTTGGTCCATATAAAGAACATTACACATTTTATAGTGCGTTCACTCTCAGCCCATTACACTCTGAAATATTTCTTGTATAGTAATTTACTATTTACAAATTTACTTTGAATGTTTCCTTTTACTATACAAGCAGTAAAAAAATGCAAAAATTGTGACCTTGTGCTATAAAAGAGGGAAACAACTGGTCACCCACAAGGCTCAAGGGATTTGTCACATTGGCTTCCTTCCAGAGTGTGGGCCCTTTCAAAGGAGCAAGAAAGTAATTTCCTGTTGCTTTGGAGTCTGCTCCTGACTCCTCGCATCGTGGCATCCAGGAGACGTTTCAGGCCGGGAAGAGATTAGATCCTTCTACTAAGTAATGGATTTGCGGCTCCTACGCCAGAACTGCATACCCACAGGCTTAGAGAGCTGACTTGGAGGAAAACTTAAAGTGCATAGGGATTAGGCAAATGTAGAGAACAAGGTAAGAAAAAAAACCTTAAATTGGGAATGAAAGTTAATTGATCTACAGTACTGTACTGTACAGAGTAATTAATACTTCATGCTTACCTTATGCTTGACAATTTACAATGTACTTGAGAATATAGTTTAATTTAATCTACAAAACAATCCTAGCAACCAGACAAGAATATCCTTTTTATAGATGAGAAACACCAATCAATGAGGTGACTTGCTCCAAGTAATATAGTCTACAATGGATGAATTCAAACTTGGAATATAAGGCTTTTTATAATTCATTCATTCTTTCAGCCTTAATGTTTATATGCCTATCTCCTCAACATATTAGAAGTTTCTCTATAGCAGAGACTTCCATACATCCTTATATTTCTGCACACAGAAAACTTGCAATAAGCAGTTGTTGTATAAACAAATCAATGAATGATTATAGTAAAAAAAAAAATATGAAAGCAGCAAAGAAATACTAAAATATATTCCTTATTTCAGGGGTGGAGAACCATTTTTCTGGCAAGAGCCATTTGGATATTTATAACAACATTCGTGAGCCATACAAAATTATCAACTTAAAAATTAGCCTGCTATATTTGGCCAAACATTTAACTCACTCCTAATTCATTGGCAGAGCCAGACCAAATGATTTCACAAGCCTTGTACAGCTTGCGGGCCTTATATATAGCCCGCGGGCCAGATGTTCCCTACCCCTGCTTTACTTCAATAAAGATGAATTTGAGAACCAACATCAACACACAACATCATCATGGTTTGAAAAAAAAATGTTTTAAATATATAGATGCTTTAATGTATATATAAAGATGTTTTTAATATGTCTGTAAATTCCCTTAGTTATAATTCTAAACAAAAATTTATATTTCTTGTACTTAAAAACATTGTAGTGTACAAAATATTTATTAAACTTTTTACAAAAATAATTATCATCAAGATGTATTTTGAAAATAGTTTACAAACCTTTCACTGTGTGTGTGTGTGTGTGTGTGTGTGTGTGTCTAAACAGAAAAAAACACTTTTAATTGTCAGGATAAAAAATTATCTGTACTACAAATGCAACACTGTCAAAACGTTATGTCCTGGTTAACAATCGTAATCCTACAGATACTGTTTACCTATGATTAAAAATCATGTTGCTCCTACGTTCCCACAAACAGTTCATATGGTAAAGAGATCAGTAAACTCACTTTTATGTGTAACATCTTTAACATTTGCTCCCCTTTCTGTGCTTGTGATTAAATGTAACATTTTGAAATCCCAAAGTTCTGAGAAAAACATAAATCCTTGTCTCACAGCTGCTGTTTGACTCTGGAAACACATGCATTTTCTTTTCAAGCATCTACCATCAAAACTCCCAAAGGGCTTGGAGTGGAGAACACCTGCACCTCTTCATTTAGTTTCAATAACAGCGCCTAAACTCCGAAATTACAAAAATAGACGTTCTGTTCAGCTGTAGTTACATTTTGCCCCTAATTCCCGCGAACAAACTGCGAGGAGCATGAAATCATTCAGGCAAGCTCTGTCATCAGGAGGAGAGGATTTTTTGCACCAGAAGCCCAGTGGGAACACGAGAGAAAACTGGCAACAATTACAGATAAAGTACATAGTAGAGTCCTCGGGGAGGAAAGAGGAAATGTAATAAGATAGATGGGTATAATTTTTACACATTTATGCCCAAACCACAAATGTGAATTGTCTTTAATTGCTACAATATATAAGCATTCTTACTCATGTGTCCTGTCAAATATACTAAAAATATACCTTCAAGGCAATTCACTTAGTTCTACATTGTAAGGAGAATTTTTTGGATAAAAAAAAAAAAATCTCCATAAATTAAAATTTACAATCTGGAATACTTAAAAAACTACCAAACAATTTATATTCTATCCAACCAATTCTGAGTGGTGAAATAAGAGCAAATATATTTACTGGTATGTTTCAATCAAGAGAAAGCCTCCCCTCCCCCAATTTAAATATGAATTTCCAGAGACTAGAATTGTAATAGTGGCTTTCCTTTCAATAACAATGATCAAAAGTTGCCTATAACTATTGTTGTAATAACTTTTAGTAGGTCAATCTACTAAAGTCAAAAAATTTATTTTTAAAACTAGTTACACTGGTAAATAGAAAGATTGGCTTAAACTGTAGTATATTTAAACTAGAGGCCCAGTGCATAAATTCATGCACAGGTGGGGGCCTGCCAGCCAGCCCCCTGGTTAAAGTCCCAGTCAAGGGGACAATTTGCATATTAGCCTTTTATTATATAGGATGAAATTCTAGGAGAAACACTTGTTTTCCATTATTTTATAATAATATCATAATCATCACATAATTCTATTTTTTTTAATCTTAGAAATATTTTGTTTTTTATATGTTAAAAGCAAACAAGTGTGTTCATCTCACTGTTCTTAAACAAGCAACTTGTATAAGCCAAAAACATACTTTAAAAGCTATCTTTTTCTTAATAGTGGACCAAAATCAATTAGATAAAATTCCATAGGATAAGTGTAAAATTCTTCGTGCAAATTCATAAAATAATGTAGACATATAAAATATGGAAAGCTGTCTTGAGTAGTTTATGTGGGGGCAAACCTCTGACTTCAAGTGACACATAAATTCAAGACAAATAGTAGCTAAATACAAGTTCACTAGGCAAATCTTCCCTGAGAAATAAACTTTGTACTTTGTGTTAAATTTTAAATGGGACATTTTCAAACATGTCGTGGAAGTGATCAGTATGACAATGAATTTGATGACAAATCATATGGGAAATGACTAAAATAAATTTAATATATTTAGACTGGACTGTTATAATTTAAAAAAAGGAAATATTTTGTGGAACAACTACCACATGCAGTGAGAAAGGAGAAATGAGCTTGCTGAAATTGATAGCATTAAGAGAGAAGTTTTTAATGGTGCCACTGACTGAAATAAGCAAATAATGGAGTATGAAATGGAATGGGGAATTATATTGAGTTTAGTTCTAAATGTATTTATTAGGCACCATTAAAATATAAATAGGAATATAGAAGTGGTTGACATTTGGAGACTGGATCTCAAAGGAAAACGGTTGGTTGCTGAAAACAGGAGTGTTTGAATATATAATCCAAATAGGAAAGTGAGGACCAATGCATAATCAATCTTGGAAAGAACCTATATTTAAAACACAAAAGAAAGAAACATATTTGAGGTGGGAAATGGGATAATTCAGTAAGTGAACCAGGAACCTCCATTGTTTCAGTGTCAAAAATTCTGAGCCTAAGATTTTACCCTATAACTATGTTTTGAATGCTGTAGAAGATAGGAGACTCCAGAGTCAAAGACTGTATTATTCATAGCATAGCATGCAACATGAGCATCAACATCACTTGCATCAGTTTCCTTTATCCCCAGATTCCACAGAGGTGACAGCAAAAATGTATCCAGATGGATGACTGCACATGCAGTGCGATGCATGACAAGTTATGAACCCTGAATTGAGGAACCTACTCTACACTAATACAAGAGAAAGATGCAAATTGACTATACCTCTGCAACACCCATTAGCCAATCAAGAGTATGCAAATTAATCTAACAAAAATGGCAGATTAATTTGCATACACAAGCACAGAGTAAAAATGAAGATGACTGAAGAGGCTTGGCTTCTCCACTGTGGCTGGAGCAAAGGCCTGGATCATGGGTGTCGGAGGAAAACCAGTGCCGGCAGCCGGGGGAAGGAAGGCCTATCGCATGAATCATCATGCAATGGGCCTCTGGTCTATTATAATGGGCAGTAAGCATGCCTTCCTTGTCTTCAAAGGGAGATACTAGTTCAATCTTTCAAAGCTGTTAATATACACACAAACATCGTTAAGTGACAGTCCAGAACAAAGGGTATTAGCACTTTCCCTCACAAGATATGCAAAAACATGAAAAGACTTACAGAGAGTTGTCTCAGTACCAGAAAGCCAAAAGAATCAAGGTTGCAACAGAAAGGGTATGGTCATATGATAAATGCTAAAGACTAACGAGGATGAATACTGAGAAAGGAAAATAAAAAAAATAAGATGATAATGGATTTTGTAGAATGTATTTAGGGCTGATCAATTATTTCATGTCATTTTTAGGACTAAAACCAGACTGAATAAAATGACAGTTATAGTCCGATGAATAGAGGATATAATAGAATATGAAATATTGATCCCTAGATACTGGTAGGTATTCTCTCCAATGATAGAAATACACAGAAAAAGTAAACAGTGTTGTTGTCATAACTAGCTAGTTAATATTATTAATAGGAAGAGAGCAAAGGGGCGGCCACACATTATAAGCATGGTCATCTGTGCAGGAAGCCACAGCTACACACTCCCCAGGGAACACTAGTTCATTCCCTGCGGATCACTGGAGGAAGAGTTCAAACAAAGGGGAGGTGGGCACATGCAGAGTAAAGTAGGGATGATATGAGAAGGCACTTCCTTATCAGTCTAGACTGGGGATCAATGGATTGCCTAGAAGAATGGAGCCATTGCAAGCACGTGAAATCTTGGAAGGTTGAGAGGCCCAGACAAAGAGTTCCCATGCAGCCGAGACCGGTTTGGCTCAGTGGATAGAGCGTCAGCCTGCAGACTGAAAGGTCCCGGGTTCGATTCCGGTCGGGGGCATGTACCTTGCTTGTGGGCACATCTCCAGTGTGGGG